>LPNX010964249.1:0-46541 GCA_001517045.1 Pseudotsuga menziesii
TTTTTGGCCTTTTGGAGGCATTTTAAGCCTTTTGGAGGATTTTTAGATGGTTTTATGGCCTTTTAGAGGCATTTTAGGCCTTTTGGAGGCTTTTTAGTGGAATTTTCAGGGAAATATGGTAGGCAAATGGACAAATGAGCCATGTAATGGGGTAGATGAGGTAGTTAACCTTTTTTTGGTGTTAACAGGTCTTCCACTGGGTTCTTCACCACTCCACTTCTGGGATGGAATTATAATGTATTTCAGCCATCGTATGACCCCTCTGACCTCACACATTAGGGGGCATCTGTTATAGCTGATTTTACCACACCTGGGAAATCACACTTGTATGGCCTTCCCCTGTCCCTCTGTAGACTCTTTGGACCCCATGGACTTTTTTATACCTTTGATGTTTCCAATATCATCCCTAAAAACATTCTTAAATTGCTATACACGACTTTTAAACCCTTTCTCAGGTAGATATGCGGGTTTGACCCCTAAAACCGCGTACATCGGGATGTGTGCAAAAGGCCAAATTATTTTGGAGCTTTCCTTGATGTGGATCTGACTCACTAGTCTCCTGGACTTCCATATGCCTTGAGATCACTCAGATTCAACCTTTCATTACCCCATTAAAGAGCTATATAAGGAACCCTTTGGATACATTGAAGAATATGTGAGAATTGAGAGCAAAGAAACTATAGTCCATTGTTGCCGAAACTTATGCTTGAGTCTGCATCCCTTTGTCCCTTGGAGCACTTTGGTGTTCTTCCCAAGCTTTCCTTTTGCTTGTGATCTTTCTATAGAGAGATGGAGGATTGAGCTGGTGGAGGTTGAAGTGGGGGATTCAGTTTCTTCGATTCGCGGACGTGTCGACAGAGGTTGTATTCATTGTAATCTCTGATTTTATATTAATAGAAATATATTTTCCCGTCCAATAATGTATGTTTGAATGAATATTTTATCCATGGATGATTTCAAATGCTTATATGTTGTTTATTATATATGCTAGAGTAGATCTAACACAATTATATATAGCATCCTTGTCTTGTTTATTGAATATTGAGGAAGCAATTTATCAATTCAAGCTGGAATTATAAATCTCAACGAGGATCTACATCAACCATTTGGAATAAGGTACGAATCAATATCCTTTAGTGTTAGTTGTTTGATTTCTCTTACATATAGGAAAGGATTGGTTTCTGGAGTTAAGCTCTCTGTTGTGGTACCCCAAGCCATAGGAATTTCTCTCTGTAACACTCCTCCCTGATGCTTCACCTTTAGAATAACAACTCCTCCAACTTGAGCAAACCATAGAAGACCGTTGAGCTACCCTCCAAGCCATCGAAGCAACAAAAACACGTTCAAAGATCCACTATGACTCCCATGTCCACCCTCGCACCTTCAGTGAAGGCGATATGGTTCTAGTCTATGACCAACCCAAAGATAAATTGGGCAAAGGCAAGTTCGAGTCAATGTGGTATCGCCCATATGTCATCCACCGTTGCCTCAAAAAAGGGGCATACACCCTCATTGAATTTGATGGACAACTCTTGGAGAACCCCCGCAATGGGGTCTACCTCAAGAAATTTTACGCTTAACATCACCAATGAGTCACTTCATTTTATTTTTCTTGTTTTTCAACGTTTTTCAGCAAAAATTAGGGGCAGCACCATTAGCTGCTAGTCCAAATTCACCTGGAATCAGTTCGAGACACCTCTCACATCTTCGGACTCAAAATTCAATCTCCTTATGATACCGTCATCTCACGTTTAGCAAATTAATTTCGGGACCATTTCCCACAAGTCACCTCGATTCATGAGCCCTGACATAACAATGCAAGTGTCTACAAACCTGTACTTGTATCACACCTCTTGACCGCTACTCATGCGAGTTTTCGGGCCACCGCCAGTTAAGGAATGCTATTTTTACTTTTATTTTGTATTTTAACACATAGTTGTCTCTTCCATCCACCACACCTTATGTGGACTTTTGGACCATTGTCAACAAAACGATTTATTTTTCTTGCATGTATTTGGCATGAAAGTGCCCCGGACTTGCACTCACATCGCATGTAGTCAAGTCCGTCCACCGCAACACACGCACATGCTCTCCTGACCTCTATCCGAGAGCCACCTTAGTTTGTGTGCCTCTACCGCACTGACTCGCGAGCCTCTGCTGCAATCTATCCCATGCATGTATTGGTATGTTTGAGAGCCTTCTGCTCCGTCCATACCACACAGATGATATTTGGACCACTATCGACCATCCTGACATGGGGCACCACTTGTGCCACTGCAATCAGTTAACCATACTGGAGTTTTGTTTAAGCTCTTTTCTGACTCCGTAAAGCAATGAAAATATAGCCGAGTGCAGCTGCTTCCTTTCCCGCTCGCTAAAGTATAGGAAAGGGCATCTACATCATCTCATTTACTAGACCATCAATTGAAAAGGACTTCCTTGGCACACTCAATCCAAGACCGTTCCCCTCTGCATACTTTTATGCTTTCTCGGGCAGAGGGGCCGCACTTTACGAAAAATCTCACCATGTGTTGTCATTAAGCTCTTTTCCAGCCTTCTCATCAAGAAAATATTGCTGATCAAAATTGGTTTCGTTCATGCTCATGAAAGTATCTGAATAACTATTAAGTCAGTATAGGTTTAACCTTTTTCGGCCTAATTGGACTACCAATGGTAAAGAAGTCTCTCATCCCCTACAGGATGGGTGAGCTCTCCTATGTATACTTTTATCCTTTTTTGGGAATAGGAGACTACCAATGAAAATGATCCCCCACTGGAGTCTTCTTCATGCTTTCAGAATCTCTAAAATTGAAATCACCATCAAGCATTTACCTTCTCGGGCTCGCCAAAAGTCCACGAGATCGTACCGTAACAGTGTCCCTAGACACCACCCCACAGAAAATAGTTTGGCAGCATTCCCCCATTGGGTTGCCTTTGTTCAAAGTACTCTGCAATGTGCCTTCCTTGGATCCCATCAATATCAAAAGTGTCTACCTCCTCCAAGTATTTCCCATTTGCAGTGACATTCCCGGTATTACAGCTATGATCCCATTCCCATGAGTCAAGTTTTATTTGCTGCCTAGTCTGCCCTGCCATCATACTCTGAACAAAGGAAGTTTGAGTCCCCCCCCCCCCCCCCTCCCTTGTTCAATTTTTTTCCCCCCCCCCCCCCCATTCAGTGGGTCAGTCCACAGATTGTCTCACACCTTTCGGTTATCTCCCTTGCGTTCCTGGTCAAGGAAACATCATTGCCTTGAATAGGGACAGGTCTCCCGCTATCGACGACAACACATATATTCTAGAGGATAGACCCAGAGGTCCCTGTATCCTGGTTTCATTAACCTCATTGATGAGTTCCTTGTACCACTTGAGAGGAGTCCTTAGTGCCCATGTGCTTGACTCCAACTACATCATCGCACCGTTGATATTCGTACAGGGTTTGGTCCGCACAGTTCTTCGTTGAAGACCCTGGATGTCGCCTCACTCTAGCACATTGATGAGTCTATTTGAGGGACCTAAATAGGTTATGTCCCTTGTGATTTCTGGGTTGCGTTGGAGACAGTGTTCAGAAGCCCCAACAATGCTTCGATATACCTTTATGATTGATGCAACATACTTGTACCACAGAGACTCTGACTCTCAATCAGTGAGTCCACACAGCTATGTACCATTCTAGATCTAGTAGACCATCAGTCATGAAGATATAGAATTCCATGAGAATGCCATGGGTCCAATGTACCAGATCAATATTGTATTCAGCCTCACATTGAGGCAACCATTATTGTATCATTAGTTGTATAAGATCAGCTCTTTTATTTTAGAGCATAGATGAAATTATTCTTTTGAAATTGTCACGAACATAGGGATTCCTGCCTCATCCATATACATGTCACACATTATTTGTATCTCACCCATTGATGGGAACCATATTAATACAAAAACCAAAAGCCACCATGCCCCAGCCCCTGAAGCACCATCTCACCGTAGCAAATCCTATGATGACCGTCGGCCATATGATGAGATCCTACCGTCACACATCAGGGGGCAACCTGTTAACCCAAAAAATACCTCACTAAGCTCTCCATGACCTACACCACCCAAGGACACCACTTCATGACCTTCCATTAGACCCCCACACCCTCAAAAATGCTTAAGGATGAAGAAAAGGGCTTAAAAACCCGAAAAAGGAGCCTAAAATACTCTCCTATGATCTAAAGTTCCCAAAAAGGGGATAAAACCCTAAAAAAGCTAAAATTAGGGTGGAAGGGGCTAAAAGCCCAAAAAAGGGGCTAAAGCCGGGACCAAGCGCTTAAAACCCCAAAAAAGCTATAAAAGGAGGGTGGGGGGTCACTCTCAAAACACTTCACCCTTGCATACTGTTATGCTGCCCATGGATGCCTTGAGACCCTTTGTCTCTCAAGCCACCCACACTCTCTCTCCTCCATCTCTATTGAGCCATAGCTCCCCCATCCAAGAGAGAGGTGCTTCTTCAAGCTAGGGCATGGTGGCCCAATTCCATCAAAGAGAAGGTATACCAATGTTGTTTCTTGCATTTTCTTTAGTGTTTTGTATTTTTTCTAACTCATTTTTGTTTCTAGGTTTGCATGTTTTTGCAGGTTTCTAGTTTCTAACAGTTGTTTGCAGGTTATTGGAAGCGGAATCCTAACCCATTGTTTGTAGAGGGGTTCTCCATCATTTTTCTTCTTTCTGCTCTTTATTTTATTTCTGTCTAGTTTTATTTCCGCTTTCTTTTCGGCATTTTCACATGTAGGAACCTACCCTTCTGTCCTATAGACAGAAGGGAGCCATTCCTGCCCCTGTAGCAAGGAGAAATCCCTGCTACAATGAGCACATACTACAAGACAAAATTTTGGAATTTGAGAGGTTGGGGAAGGCCAAAAGTCATTGAGGGGCAGCCCAAAGGTTTTTCTTTTTTGTATAAATATAAGAGAGTTTAGATGTAGAAGGACTTCTTTCCCAGGCCATTTTGAGAGGATATTGTAAGAAGAACTATTTCCTTTTACAATAAAGAATTGCAAGTTTCTGCCGGAGAAAGTTAGGTGGAATGTTTCAATTGTTTTTCTATGGATCAGTTGAATGTGAACTATTTTGTTTTCAGCCTATTTCCATTAACTGTGAGATCATTCTAACTCATTGAATTTATTTTCATGTTATGAATGCACTCTAGTTTATTCTGTGAAAGTTCCACTGTGAGTAATGAAGGTTGTCACTAACAATGAGCTATCTTGTTGTTCATATTTCTTTTAATGTTCATGTGTTCAGAAATAAATAACAACTATCTGTAATTTTTTCCTAATACATGCACATAAATACATTACTCATTGTTAACTGATAATTCTGCTCCCTAGGGATAGGTTACTTAGTTAGTTATAGTTAGTTCTTGCTATTTGTGGTTTAGATGCGAGAGAGGTAAGATGAAAGGTAAGAACCTACACATCAAATTGTGACCCTCCTCGTTATCTTTATCTTTTTTGATTTTAGATAGGCACTTGCACATCATACCTTAAACACAAAAAAACTAAAAATATACACGGTGGACCAGGCCGTAACTGGTAAAACATTTTAATTTGTTACTTGACCTGTGGTAGCCAGACCGTAAACCGAACGGATTCCCCATACCAAATAGTAATGGGATAATTGCGAACGTTTATTGGGGAGAATCCCTAACTATTGTTACCTGTGATTTTCCAGGCCTCAACAATTTTGAAAAAATTAAAATATAAATCCCCTGTTTTCTTCTTGAAACAAAATTTCAAAATTTCAATTAGGCTCTGAAAAAAATTAAAATATAAATCCCATGTCTTCTTCTTGAAACAAAATTTCAATTAGGTAAGAACCCACATATATAATAAAATATTAAAAACAATATATGTTTGTTCAAATAATTTTGATTTGGAATTATAAAAAACAAGTTCTCTATGCAGAAAAAATCTTAATTTAGCATGGATTTATACTGGTATGGAAAAGCTGAAAAGACTTTGTTCATAGTATAGTTTAAAATTTGAACTTATCTTCCCTTGAATTTACCTCTCTGTGTGAGGTAAGGGTCATCGCTGTGAGATTATGATTGCATTGCATTGGTCAAATGCATAGTTTGTACACCAAAAACAGACCAGCATTATAGAAAGACACGACATAAGAGTTATTTAACGCTGAGATGGATGGTATTCATTATTAATATAGGTGGCAGTTGGAACATAAGAAAAATCAATGCTAGTTGTGTCCTTTCCAACATTTAATCTTCCAGTTGTTGCTTTTATTATATTTTGATAGCCAAAGTATTCAAACAAGCACACCATAAATTCTGGCAATTCTTTGTTGTCGCTACAATTTGGAAATTTAGAAAGTACTGGGTTAGGTTCTAGTTTCTTTCTAATCTAGGGTTTTTATATAAAAAAACCTAAAAGAATAAATCCATAACATTTGTTAGTCCCAGGGCTAGGCGTCTATGATTCAATATCAGTTCCATTTCAAAGTTTAGAAAGTGTTGGTTTTACTTTAACCAGCTCAAAAACTCATGAAAATTGTACCCATGGAGTCTATTTTCCTAATGGGTAGGCTATTCCATCATTTTGCAGATCTTAGCACACCATGAATACACTTTCTCTGATGTGATTTTCACTTTTCTCATAAATTTTGTGTAGTTACATCAATTCACCCTAAATTTGTAGTGGCGTTATTTATGATTTTGCAGTGGGATTATTATCCTTCATTCTCCACGAATATAGTAACTAATTGGCAGCTATGTATTTTCAGCAAATTTATAGGTTTGAAGTAGATATGTTACAGCAATTTGCCATGAGTTTTCCTATGGAGCAATCTCATGTAATGAAAACATCTCGCATGGACAAATATTATCCCGGGTTTGGCGTTGATACTGGTGGCTTCACATCATCCTTTTCCTTAGCTGTGGAAATAACTATGGCTGAATTTAGGAATTTTCGTGACCAAATCCTGAAGCTCAGAATGCCCATCATAGCCATTTTTTTTATAGAGGAGGAATTCAAAGGTTGTAGGTAGCATATTACAGAGAAATTATTTCGTAAGAAGGTGTAGTCCTATAAGGCAGTGAAGTAGTACTGTAGTTAAATGAGATAGAAATGAAATCTTCTCCAGCCATCATGTCGCTGACGGGGATAGAACAGTGAGCCAATTACTGAATTATTTATAATTTCAAATTTTTCGCTAGCGGCTCCTCATAGGTTGTGGACTTATAATTTTGAATTTTCCACTGCCCTCTCCTCATAGGTTGTGGATAGAAAATGATTAGTTGAGGAGTACCATCCCTTAAATAACACCTCCGGTGTAATTATCATATAGATATTAATGTAAATTATATTTTTTTATTTTGTAAAATTAAAAAAAATAGTCTCAAAATGCTCATAAAATGTGAATTTTTTTTGAAATAATATAAAATTTTAAATTTTAGTAATTTGTTTAGAAATAACAATCAATAATGATTTAGGATTTATTTTATAGGATATTAAGGTGTTCCATAGCCACCTAGAGGTAAGGTGAGGTGGACATAATGTCGTTAAGCCTATCACGACTATAACAAATTACCATAATTATGAATTAGTAAGTTTTTATGTTTTGTATGGGAGCAGTGTAAGGTTCAAATTTATCTATCCCCATATGTATGGAAGAGGTGTAAGATTGGAATCTATCCCCCACCATGTTGCATATAAAAATTAACTCTATCACTTCAAGTGTATTGATATTCTTTGAAAGATGCATATGCCTATTGCTTTCTTATGAGTTGTGTAATGTGAATGGTTTCTCCTCCTCCGCTTCAAATTAAGTAATATGAATGCTACACCTATAATATACATCATTGAATTGTGTTTATGATTATAAGAACTCATTTTCTCTCTTATCCTATCTCATTATGATAACAATTTTTTTTTATTTTATGGTTGTCGTATTGGTTGTAGTGTTGGCATAGTTGTGGTATTGGTTGTGTTATGGTTATGGTATGGTGTATGGTTTTAACTAAATTGGTTGTAATTTGGAATGCCACCTTTGTGCTTGGTTTTACTATTCAAGGTTACCGTCTATTTTTGGTAGTGGCCTTAACTATTTTGCTTCAAGGGAATTTGTGAATTTGAACACCATCTTTACGCATTATGAATAGTTGTATTATGATTGTTTCGCCTCCAACTTTTTCATATCAAGGCTTCACTATGCATATCAAGGATTCACCTTTTCAGATTGGCCCAACCATAACAAAAATAAGTGAAATGACCTACCAAAACCCTAGCATAAACCCATCATTGGGGCCCAAACATGTGTGTTCTTATTATCCCTCAGCCATTCCTTCGTTTTCATTGACCCTAGTTAATGGGTTTATGGGATTTCATGTGAATATTTAGGATTTGTTTGTGGGCGTTCATGATTTGTTTGCAGGCATAATGGCATAAGGCCTTTAATAAAAACCTGCTTCACCTCATATCACATGCACTATTATTAATGAATTGTGCTAGAATGGGACATAACATATCATGAGAAGGGATTATCTCCTTGATTGGGATGAATATTTAGATGGTTCGATATTCATTATGGATGATAGGTTATTTTGTCCCAAATTCGATGTGTTGTTGCACATAACCTCCAAATTACCTCTATACTTTGGTAATTGTAATTTGCAATGGTTCCGGTAAAGATCTTGTTTAGTTAGTCATTTTGGTAATTGTAATTGTAATGGTTTTGGAATGTGTTAGTGCCAGAAATTGTTCTCAGACTACTAGAAGAACAGGCCAACACAATCTCAAATAAAAATAAAATAAAATTGGTTTTAAGGGTTTTGGTTGAAAACTTTATCAATCAAGTTGGATAAACTAGGGATCAAACACATTCCAATAAACCATAAACATTACACATGAAACACTAACTTCATCCACATGCTATAAGCATTTACATGGATAAACCTTTAAACATGAAATGAAATTGTAGAATGAGCAATCAACCAGATCAGAAATGAAAAAGAATGATAGGTAAAATGGCTTATCAGCTTATACATAATCAATAACAGTCATCCACTTACATAAGAGTTATAAGTTTTAGCTTGAGAAATCAAAGCTCCAAAATCCTCTCCTTGAGTGAAAAATCCCACCCCAAAATTGTATGTTTGTCTTCCTAGTTCCATAAATACCTTCTAGGTCGAAATTTGAAACAGTTACATCAATTAGTTACCGTGATAACTCAAAATATTTAAAGACAATAAACCCAAAAATAACAAATCAGATTTGGGGAAATTTGGCGAATTTTTGAAAATTTGGGTCTCAAATACGCCTTCATATCTTTCGATCCGAGACACCTGTGAAAAAAATAAGAAAGGTTGTTTTAAATTATTATGTTGTGAACAAAAATCTCTCTTGGTGTTTCAAAATTCTCCTTCCATTTATCTAAATACATGCTACAAATTTGTGACTAAAACAGAAAATTATTAAATAATTCAAACCCTAAATATAGGCCACAAAGATGAATTTGAATCTCCCAAACGATAATAGCTGTTGAAAATTTGAGATATATTTTTGTGAATGAGTCTGTTTTGGACAAAAACCTCTTTTGGTTTTCCTAAATTCATTTCCATCTCCTCGTAATCTGCTCCCAATGACAATGACAAAAACAGGAAAAACAGAACTGCTACAGGAATCTCCTCATGAAAATATTTGACAAAGGACTAAAAAATGAGATTTAGATTATAAATAAAAACTTGGAATAAACTTTTATTATACATTTTTGAAAGCTTAAAGATGTACATATTAACTAATAATCCCAAAAGACAAACCTTAAAACTAAAATAATGAAATAATTCAACCATTAAAAGCATTAAATCCAACCAAAATTATTGATTGTCAAAAATTCTTAAAATCAACATAAAATGTAAAATCATTTTAAACCAATGGTTGAAGATTAGGAAAAAAGGAATAGATAAACTAAGAACAAGATCTAGTTATAACATCTGGCTCTTGCTGCGGATGAAGTCCTCCTTGTGAGGTTTCAAGAACCTGTAGATCTTGTTCCTTATTCATTTGGTGATGGAGTCATTTACCAAATCTCTGCAACTTTCTCAAACTATGAACACATACCTATCAAATGACAAAACATTGCTACTAACTAGCATACTGAAAAGAATATATATGCTCATATAGCGAGGTTATTATTCTATTTACTCCTACTTCTAATCGGAGGAAACAACCCAATCAAGTGTAATCATACTTCCAATGAAGACAAGAAACCATTTGACTGAGAATCATAATTCCATGCATGCTACTGTTTGAAAAAACCCACAAAAGATGTTATAAATGCAATAAAAAGTCTGTAGGTAGCTGATACTTATGACTGGAAATAGGAAGTATGCCAAAAGATGGAGCATTAAAAACCTTTGAAAAATACAACTCCATCCAAGAATCCATGGGATCATGAAATTTCTGATTTAAAACTTCAATGTCTTCATTATATTCATCATAAAGTGAAGCATTCTCTTCCTCTCCATTGTTATTATTTTTAAACTTTGGATCAAGAATGGAAACCAAGGGATTTTCAAACTACTTCTCGACCTTTAAATAAAACCCTTGATCAAAACTTAAACAAATAAAATTCGAAAAGTGACCATAAGTCAAGAATGACAAATTATTTCTTATATCAATAGTAAGAGGTTGAAGAGCAGCAATTTCTTCTTCATAACATGATAATCTCATAGCAATAACTAGGAAATGTCTACTATAATCCACTGAAAGTATATTATCATCAAAAAAGTCAGCAAACTAATATGAAGAATCAACACAAGCATCATTTATATCCTTGTTCATATGAAAATCTGAAAAATGATGAAGAAAATTGTATTAAATCTGAATGATACCTATGTTCTTCTTCCTGTTCATAATCTTGTAGAGTCTCAACATGACCCTAATCTTGAAGCATTTTGCAAGTTCGGATGTTATCCTCCACTCCTTTTGCATCCTCAAACAATTGTATTAAAGATGATGGTTTCCTTTCTAACAAGAAAAAAACAAGATTTGAATGTTGAGCCATAACATAATATACCATAGCAAGTTTTTCCTAAGGTCTGATCTCTGCAGGCATACTGATATAAAAACTTTGAAACCTCTAATTAAATTTAGTAATTGGCTCATCATTCTCTCTTTTCAAACTATAAAATTAGGAAATAAATTGATCATAAGATTTATTCTTACTCCAATAATTCAAAAGGACATCATGTAACTCTTCCCACGATCCAATTGAATTAGCTTTTAAATTTTGAAACCAAAACCTAGCATCTCCAGCAAAGGATTTCAAAAATAACCTCATGATAACATCCTCATGCATGATTTCGAAATTATCAATGAAATTATGAAAAGATTCTAAATCCTTCTCTGCTGTAATATGGTCTTTTCCAGTAAAATGGGGAAGATATTCAACAAAGTAGGAAGGGTAAGGATGTAAGAGAGATGGAAGCCTAAGAGGTTTAAACATCTTCTGTCTGAGTCTAGACTGAAAATCTGTGAGTTGAAAATGAGGTTCAACAAGATGTTCGCAAGTTTCAGCAGTGATGGTAGAAGGTAATGGATTAGCTTTATTCTCTACAATATGACCAGAATAATCAGCTTCAAGAGATATGGGTATATCTATATCATGATGCACATGTATTTCAAATCAAGGAATAGGATCAACATCAATAAAACAAGAAGAATGCATATTTTCTTCTTCCAAAGAGGGATATGTACTTGAAGGTTTATGATCATCGGAATAAACAAAACAAAAAATAATTCTTTTGACATGCAATGGAAAAGACAAGAAAGAACTGATGAATAAGAACAAAACCTCATGGAGGAAAGTAACAATATGATACCTAGTCTTTCCATTTGGCTTCTTCATTTTTTTGTCAACAAAATTCTCCTTGTAGTGGAATCTTTAATCATGGAGTCGCCGATGAAAAATTGTAGTCTAAGAGATTTTCTGACTTTGTTCACCTCTCAAAGTTAGATGGATAATGATATCCCAGGGAATATATACTTCAGCTTTGTCCCCGGCAATGGCGCCAAATATGTTAGTGCCAGAAATTGTTCTCAGACTACTAGAAGAACAAGCCAACACAATCTCAAATAAAAATAAAATAAGATTGGTTTTAAGGGTTTTGGTTTTTAGTTTTGGTTGAAAACGTCATCAATCAAGGAGGAAATAAACAACAACAAGATAATATAGAACTGAATCATACAAGTTGGATAAACTGGGGATCAAACACATTCCAATAAACCATAAACATTACACATGAAACACTAACTTCATCCACATGCTATAAGCATTTACATGAATAAACCTTTAAACATGAAATGAAATTGTAGACTGAGCAATCAACTAGATCAGAAATGAAAAAGAATGAGAGGTAAAAGGGCTTATCAACTTATATATTATCAATAACAGTCATCCACTTACATAAGAGTTATAAGTTCTAACTTGAGAAATCAAAGCTCCAAAAGCCTCTTCTTGAGTGAAAAATCCCACCCCAAAACTGTATGTTTGTCTTCCTTTTATCATTACAAAAGTAAAGTAGTTCCATAACTACCTTCTAGGTCGAAATTTGAAACTGTTACATCAATTAGTTACATGATAACTCAAAATATTTAAAGATAATTAACCCAAAAATAACAAATCGGATTTGGGGAAATTTGGTGAATTTCTGAAAATTTGCGTCTCAAATATGCCTTCATATCTCTTGATCCGGGACACCTATACAAAAACTGAGAGAGGTTGTTTTAAATGAGTATGTTATGAACAAAAATCTCTCTTTGTTTTTCAAAATTCCCCTTCAATTGATCGAAATACGTGCTACAAATTTGTGATGAAAACAAAAAATTATTAAATAATTCAAACCCTAAAAATAGGCCACAAATATGAATTCAAATCTCTCAAACGATAATATATGTTGCAAAATTGAGAGAGGTTTTTGTGAATGAGTCTGTTGTGGACACAAACCTCTTTTTTTTTTCTTGAATTCATTTCAATATCCTCGTAATCTGCTCCCAATGAAAATGACAAAAACAGGAAAAAGAGAGCTGCTACAGGAATCTCTGAGTCATGAAAATATTTGACAAAGGACTAAAAAATGAGAGTTAGATTATAAATCAAAACTTGGAATAAAATTTTATTATAAGTTTTTGAAAGCTTAAAGATGTACATATTAACTAATAAGCCCAAAAGACAAACCTTAAAACAAAAATAATGAAATAATTCAACCATTAAAAGCATTAAATCCAACCAAAATTATTGGTTGTCAAAAAATTTTAAAATCAACATAAAATGTAAAAACATTTTAAACCAATGGTTGAAAATTAGGATAAAAAGAACACATACTAAGAACAAGATCTAGTTATAATAGAATGAATTCTGCAAATTGGTAATTGTAAATTGCAATGGTTTTTGTAATGAACTCTTTTCTGTTACTGGTTTTGGTAAATGTAAAGGTAATGGATTTGTAATGATTTTTTTTCTGTTTGTAAATTTAATTTGCAATAGTTCTTGTAATGAATTAGGTAATAGGGTAATTGTGATTTGTAATGGTTCCTATAATGAATTTTTTTACGTTACTGGTTTTGGTAATTGTGAAAGTTGTAATGCATTTGGTTATTTTATGCAACTTGGTAATTGTAATGAAATCTATAAATTGATTTAATGGTAATTTAAATGTTATTGTATTGAATTTTGAAATGTAGTTGTAGTAGTAGTAGTTGTATTTGTGGTTGGAGTTGGTATGGTGGTTGTTTTGGTGCATGTGTTCTACCTCTTTGGATTCTCTAATATATTACTTAGGAATTCAATTGTAAAATTAAATTGCCATTTGTATATGTAGTTGTAAAGTTGATAACAAGTAAATGAGTGTATAATTCATTAGAAAACTTGAATACAAACTTGAAAATAAGTTTAGTTACCTATTTTCCTCTTAGATAATGAACAAACATACCTTATTATATGCTTGAAAATAAATCAGGCTTGACCTCTATCCATCCTGACCGAGTTCATTACCCTAATCAATGTGTAGTGTGGCTTGCACTACCTGTTTTATAACAAATTTAGGGTAAGAAAACTTTCTTTTATAAAAATAGTAACGGTAAAATTGGCCTTCATATCCAATAAAGACTAGGATCTAGGTTATATAGTTGTCAAAACCCTTATGGCCTGGTTCTAATTACTAAAAAATTCTAGATTTAACAAAACATTGTCAGTTAACAAAATCCACTTGGAAGTGGTTGGCGATAAGCACAAAATAGATTCACTTATTTGTAGGAAGACTGTTTTCATTTCCCAATATTGATGGGTTCCCCACATTTGCGTTGGCCAAGTAGTTTGGAATGCCTACATTTGCATGATCCAAATGGGTTGAGTTGCTTACACTTGCAATAGCCAAAAGGGATGAGATGTCTGCATTTTCCTTAGGCTTGTTTGGTCCTTGCAACCAAGGAGGGATTTAAAATGCATATTTATGACTTGACCCCATCTCCCTTATATTAACTAGAGGTGTTGGAAAGGCATATGTAGGATTGGGCCTCCCACCTCCATGAAGGAAATGTGGGGCGGGAGCAGCCAAGAGATATTGGGGGATATGTATGCTTATAAGGTCTAGGAATAAACCTGTATTATTTTCACTATGATTGACTGAGTTGGACATTATTTGCTCCTCCATCCTAAGTTGATATGTTAACTATGATAGCTATTTACGTGGTGCATGGAGTTGGTCAGCTAGTTTGACGCCCGGTTTGTCACAGTTCTTGTGGATGATTGCTTGAAGTTCAACGTTGCCATTGAATTATGTTGTTCATGTTAAACTAGTCACCTTCGTTGGAGCAACCCTCAACTAGGTAAGAAGCACCATGATCCTGGTTTTCAACTGCATGGTTTCATTTTACTCACACCATTTACTACTATTTATCTAATTGTTTGCAAGAGGAGCTCGGCCAACGAGCTCAGTCGTGGTGCTTGGATATTCACTACATGTGGAGTGTCACGTCCCTTCCCCTCATCTATCCGATGGAGAGGACGCAACCAACACTTCTGTTGTTCATCGTACTAGGTAATATAGCCCCATGAACATAGCAATTTAAAAATGCATTGCAAATAAAATATATACAGATGCATAACAAATGCAAATACATAGCATAAGAAACATCGTTCATTCAAATCATTCATGCTATTCATAATTCATAAAACATGCAACATTCATCCTATTCAAGCATTCCATTTCTCACTGGAACGTTCCACCCAACCATAGGCTAGTGTGCTCCTCAATCTCTTAGCACCACTACCACCCCCAATTTGGGTAGGATCTCCACAAGGAACTAGGGAACACAGACTCACTCACAACAAAACACAAGTTCTAGGTATGGACAAAAACATTATGGGAACCCAAAATTGAAAATGGCAAATGGGGAAAAATTACCCAAGTGGCTAAATCATTTCAGAAAACGTTTGATGTCCTTCCAAAGGAAAAAAATACCTCTACAACCCCCAGCTCATGGATTCAAAATTGTAGAATGTCTGCTGGCTTCACGTGGGGAAAACAACCACTTCCAAACCCCCAAAATGTAGATCTATCTTCCTGGGCATGGAGAAGATGAGGAAACAACATAAAACCATGAGGGAAATGCACAAAAAACTCCAACTGCATGAGGGAGGAAAAAACGACGTCCTAGAACCCCCAAATTGTGAATCCCTACTACACATGCACATGGAAACCCTGAAACGACTTCCCAACCATGGATAAAAATGGAAAAACTACAGAAAACATGGAAGAGGGAGCTCATCAACTTCAGCCGTGTGAGAGGGCCCAACATGAATCAGAATGGGTGAGGAATGAAATATGTGGGTGAATAATGGCTTGGGCATGCATTTCCAATCATTTTACTTTCCCAAGAAGTCAAAAACACGTTTTCCAAAAATGGGTGGCTTCCCAAATTTGAATTTGACCTCCATACCTTTCCCATCCCAAGGAAATAACTTCTTCAACCACTTTTTGGATGACTGGGAAAAAAAGACAAAATGGGTAGTTGACAGTTTTATGGGTTTTCCCTTTGACATTTGGATTTCCCCGATTGGATCAAGGATTTGAATATTCCCCCCTCCCTATTCCTTGTGAAATCATGCCCCCATCTCTTTAAAGTTGCATTGACATAGCTAGTGGTGGGTACTTTAATTAAATATCATATGTACATGATGTCCAAATTATAATGTGCCGGTCTAGCATGAAATACCATTGGCATCGATTTTAATTGCTGAAACGTAAAATTCTAAATCCATGGCGAGGCCTTTTCCTTGAGCTCCAAACCATGATTTAATATGCTATTTACATCATATATAATTTAATTCAATTGGGGGTGGAAACTGGGGTGTTACATGGAGCACGGGCATGAAGAAATTATGGGTGACTCATCTAGTGCGATTGTTCTGAATTTTCTTGGTAGGCATCAAAACCTACAATTCGATGACCCTCTGGAACATCTAAGTCCGGTTGTGGAGTTAAGAAGTGAGTATGTCTTCCATGATTGAGAATAAAAATAATAATATATTGATATATGATGATAAAATATTACAATGAGGCTCGCCTTTATAAGACTTGAGCATGCATAGTGAAGGGTTATGCCCTTTCACCATAGTAAATAATAATTTTTATTTATAGTTAATATATCATTTAAATATTCATAACATTGCATTCCCCTTGGGAAAGCTTTGTCCTCAAAGATTAATTTTTCTAATGTCATCCTTCATTCTGATTCTATGTCGGTATTAGAATTAGACGAGACTTATTTTGCCGAGACTTGCACTTCCTTTCCTTTGATGATTTTTCACTGTATTGTCTAACTGTTCCTACATTTATGGCCTAGGGTCCAGTCATCAATGCATCGAAGACTTGTGTTTTTCTTCTTTTTTCTATTATCAAAGAAATTGTTAGATGTTTTTGACGTACTTTCAATTTCATAGGCATATGATTGAGGTTTGTGGCATTGATGACCAGGTGACCAATTATTTTCACATTATCTACACTGTATCTCTTTTTCTTGTCAATACTTGTTATCGCCTCTTGTTTTTATTCCTTCCAATTTGTGTTTTTTTGCTTTTGATTTATATCTTACCACTTCTACGTTTGGTATGTCATGCATCTTTAATTCTTTTTGGAGGTATTTTTTAAGACCTCCTAAATAGGTTTCAATTATTTGTTTGTCAGACAACCCAAATACTCGTGTCGATAGGGATTCCTACTGATGTGTGAATTCCTCAATGCTTCTATCCTGTTGTAATCTTGTTATCTTTATGAAAAATTCATCTTCTGTGATTCCTTGAAATTAAAAAAATAATTTTGAACAAGTTCTAGGTGTAGGGAAGATTGTCTCTTTTCTACCACATGTACCAATTATAGGCATACCCTTCCATATGAATTAACACATATTTCACCTTCTCCTCGTCAAATTAAATATTGTAGATGTTGAAGTACTCTTTCACTTTGTTTAACCATGCAACACATTGGTCTTCACTTCCATTGTATTTCAACAACTCTATTTTTTCCTTAGGCGGGTACACTATGTAAGGATGGTATTGGTTTCCTTTTTCTTTACGGTTTGATGGTGGCTCAAAGCTATTGGATGATGCAACTGAAAAATTTGAACTTCTTTGTTGTTTGTGGAAATTTTTATCCTTTTCCTTCTCTACTATCTTACCAATGGAATCTATTTTGTTGTTTAATCATGTCTTCATATCTGGAAGTACTTTTGTTTCTATCTCTTGTTTAAGCGTTGCATTGTTAATATTCATTTATTTTTGCAAATATTCTTGATTCTTGGTGAGTGTTTCCTATGTGGAAACGTGAAATGAGGCATCTAACATGCCTGGAATGCTAACATGTTCTATACTAGGAATTATTTTTTGTAACACCTCCATTAATGTATTATGGTTTTATGTCATGGTGCTCAAGTTATGTGTTATGGTTTTTATGTCTTGAGTCATGGTACTCATTTTGTCATCTAAGTATTTTTGTTTATCGTTCATGATGTCCAATTTTTCATCTAGCCTTCTTTCTAGTACCAAAACAACTTTGTCTTTGATTTCTTTCTTAAGCACACTATTGTTATTTTTCATTTCTTCTGTCAAGATTTTTTGGTTAGCGACAAGGGCCTTGATGTCTTTCTCCAATTTCTCGATTTGGTCTTTTAATTCAACCATGATCTTGGTCCTTGTATGCAGAGGTGTGTATTTGGACACTATTTTGGTTTTCTATGGGTAAAATAATAAAAATAAAAATATATAATAATAATATCACTATTATTATGATATTATATACTTTTTATTTTATTATGAACTTTAATAAAAAAAATTTAACAAAAAACAAATTTATTTAAAAAAAAATAATTATTTCAAATTTGATATTATGTAATAATAACAATTTTATTATCATATTTGTTTTGTATTAAAAAAAAAATGTTTGGAATGGTCGCAGCAACATGGAGTGGTCATGATGTAGCAACAAAGAGGTTTGTGGGAGAAGAGGAGAGTGGGATGGGGAAATGGCACTAGGGAGGAGTGCACAGAAGATGAGTGTGGAAGGATGCATGGGTTGTGGAAGAGGAGCGTGTGGGAGCTGGAGGGGTGGTCACAGTAGTGGTTGGAGATGGCGCAGGGATGGAGAAATATAAGTAGATTGTGTGGGAGTGTGGGAGGGTAGAGAGTGGTGAATGTGAAGAGGAACGAAAGTGTTGGACAAGGTGGTGGAGAGGTGAGCACAAATGGAGCAGAAGAGCATGGAAGGAGGGGAATGATGTAGGATAAGGGTCTACACCTGGAGAGGAAACTAGGTAATATGGAGGTGTAAGTGAGTGTGGGTGAGGATGGGAGACGAAACTGATCTCAAAAGTAGGAGGAGCTGAATCCGAGCTTAGGGGAGGAGCAACTGCTATAATACCAAATGGAACAACCGATTCTAGTTGTGGAGTTAACAAGCGAGTTTGTCTTCCATGATTGAGAATAAAAACAATAATATATTGATAGATTATGATAAAATATTACAATGAGGCTCTCCTTTAAAAGGCATGAGCATGCATAGTGAAGGGTTACACCCTTTCACCTTAGTAAATAATAATTTGTTCTTTATAATTAATATATCATTTAAATATTCATAACACCGTCTATGTTTATCAACGCCTCGACTCCTAATTGGATATTCGTGTGCTCTTGTGATGAACGTGAGGTCGCTTGCCCTCTGTGCTTTTAAACACCACTAATATGGTTGGGAATTGGTATGGGTTTTACCCTTGCTATGCTTGTAAACACTATGCAATTCAACTTTTCCAGGTCTTGAAAAGGTTGGTTGCTGAGATTGTTTAAACTAGTTGGTAATTTAGTTGTTGTATGACTATAATTGTTGTGGCATGGTTGTCGTATTGGTTGTGGTATGGTTGTGGTATAGTGTATGGTTGTAACTAAATTGCTTGTAATTTGGAATTCAAGTGCCACCTTTGTGCCTGGTTGTACTATGCAAGGTTACCATCCATTTTTTGTAGTGACCCTAACTATTTTGCTTCGAGGGCATTTGTGAATTCGAATGCCCATTTTGTGCATTATGACTAGTTGTATTATTATTGTTTACCCTCCAACTTTTTCATATCAATGCTTCACTACGCATATCGAGGCTTCACCTTTTCAAATGGGCTTGGACATAAAAAAAATCAAAATGAACTACCAAAACCTTGGTGTAAACCCATCATTGGGGCCCAAACATGTGTATTCTTATTGTCCCTTAGACATTCTATCATTTTCATTTGCCCTAGTTTATGAGTTTATGGGATTGCATGTGAATATTTGGGATTTGTTTGTAGGTGTTCATGATTTGTTTGCAAGCATAATGGCATAAGTCCTTCAATAGAAACCTTCTTCACCTCATATCACAGGAATTAGTATTAATGAATTGTGTTAGAATGGGACATAGTAGATATGAGGAATTATCTCCTTGATTGGGATGCATATTTAGATGGTTCGACCTTCAATATTGATTATATGTTATTTTGTCCCAAGTTAGATGTGTTGTTGTGCATAACCTCCAAATTACCTCTGTACTTTGGTACAAAGTAATTTGTAATGGTTTCGTTAAATATCTTGTTCAATTAGTCGTTTTGGTAATTGTAATTGTAATGGTTTTGGAATGAATTCTGAAAATTAGTAATTGTAAATTGCAATGTTTTTTGTAATGAACTTTGTTCTGTTACTAGTTTTGGTAAATGTAAAGGTAATGGATTTCTAATGAATTATGTATGTTGGTAAATGTAATTTGCAATGGTTCTTGTAATAAATTAGTTAATAGGGTAATTGTAATTTGTAATGGTGCATGTAATGAATTCTTTTATGTTATTGTTTTTGGTAATTGTGAAAGAAATGGTTTTGTAATGCATTTGGTTCTTTTATGCAACTTGGTAATTGTAATGAAATCTGTAAATTGATTCAACGGTGATTTAAATGCTACTGTATTGAATTTTGAAATGCAGTTGTAGTAGTAGTTGTATTTGTGGTTCTAGTTGGTAGGGTGGTTGTTTTGGTGCATGTGTTCTATCTCTTTGGATTCTCTGATATATTACTTAGGACTTCAATTGTAAATTTAAATTGTCATTTGTATATGTAGCTGTAAACTTGATAACAAGTAAATGAGTGTATAATTCATTGGAAAACTTGAATCCAGACTTGAAAATAAGTTTAGTTACCTATTTTTCTCTTAGATAACAAACAACCATACCTGATTATATGCTTGAAAAAAAATTAGGATTAACCTCTATCCATCCTGACCAACTAAGTTCAATACCATAATCATTGTGTAGTGTGATCACACTACGTGTTTGATAACAAATTTAGGGTAAGAAAAATTTATTTTATATAAATAGTGTCATAAAATTGACCTTGATATCCAATTAATACTAGGATTTGGGTTATATAGGTGCCAAATCCTTTATGGCCCGATTTTTATTACAACAAAAAATTGCTAGTTAACAAAATCCACTTGGAAGTGGTTGGGCATAAGCACATAATAGATTCACTTATTTGTAGGAAGACTATTTTCATTTCCCAATATTGATGGGTTCCCCACATTGTTGATGTAACTGTAACTTCAAAATGTATTCACTTGTAATTATTATGTATTGTAACTCAATGTTTATTCCGATATGTATTTGTAATGTACCTGAGTCAAGTCATGTCCCGAGGTTCCTATCAGGAGTTTCTATAATGTAAACAAGTCTTGTCAAGTCAAGGTGGGTAACCCTCCTATCGTCTAAAGGTTAAAGTCCCTGTAGTTCTGGGGCACTAGGGTTATTAGACTCATCTAGTGAAGTCGGCCCTAGTTGGGTTTAGTCAAGTCGAGAATTAGTATAAATAGAGAGCTAGATTCTCTATTTATCATACAAACTCACTCACACTCAGTTGTAGCACATATCTAAGGAAGAGAAATACATTGGGCCAAGGAATAAAGAGGTTATTGCTATCGGGAGATCATCTTACTGTTTTTGGGTTTCACTTTTGGTGCTGATTCTATCTTTGAGGAAGTTGTGGGGTTTTCTCCATTTATGGTTTCCTCAAGGAAAAACACTATCTTCATTGTATCTTGTGTTTGATTCCTGTACTTGTTGTTATCTTAGTTAAAGATCCTAATGTTATGCTTGCTTAACATTAAAAATCTAACATGGTATCAGAGCTAACCTGAGAAGAAGACACTATGCAGTTGCGGGAACTAGGGCTTCCTATTTTGTGGATCTCTCTCCACATATTTTCAGTGAAAGAAGGGTGGAATAAGTCTCCTCCCTAGGGTGCATCTTTCTATCGAAGCAGAATCCAATTCTGAGGTTTTTCAGTTTTGGACCTGACACTACTGCCGGAAATTAGGGCATTTCACAGAAGTGGAATTTTTCAGTGAGCCCAGGCTTGGATTGATATCCTTCCCAACATCGAAGTTAGGGATCAAATTCAAAGCATTTGGTTGGACAGAACTTTGGAAAAGAAAAACCCTAATCTTCTCCTGAACCAACACTATAGGATTTTAGCTCCAAGTTCATATCTGACATCTTGACCTAATAAGATCTAAATATTTTGTATTTCCATTGGAGGTTCTTAGTTAAGATGTCTCATCATACCAATCTTGATGAAAAGCTTGAGGGAGCTGATAAATTCTGAGCCTGGAAGTATAGGATCTCCGTGGTCCTGGAAGATTATGAGTTGGAGTCCTACATCCATGAGGAGGTTCTAGTTCCAGAGGGAGATGAGGCCAAGGCATTACATAAGAAGAAGTTGGTTATGGCAAAGAGGATCATTGCTGATTCTATCAAGGATAACCTCATACCATAGGTGTCCTCCCTCAAGACACCTAAAGCCATGTTTGATGCCTTGACCAAATTGTTTGAAGGGAAGAATATCAATCAGAAGATGACTCTAAGGAACCAGTTGAAGAGTGTCAAGATCCAGAATGAGGAGACCATCCAGTAATACTTCACAAGGGTCTCCCAGATCAAAGAACAGCTAGAAGCAGTAGATGAAGAAGCGGAGAATGCAGAAATTGTGATGAAAACATTGAATGGCTCCCTAGGTCATGGGATTCTTTCATCCAAGGAATCTGTGCTAGGAAGAAGTTATTCAAGTTCTGTAGACTGTGGGAAGAATATTCACAAGAAGAAGCTCGAATAGCAACTTGAGAAGAAAAGATGGAAAGTGAAGATCAAGCTCTCATAGTACACTCCAAGAAAGGAATAAGGGAAAATCATCATCACCAAGGTAAGCATTCTTATCAGAAAAATATTCCTGTAAGAAGGGATCCATCCAAACTCAGATGTTATACATGCGATGAAATAGGACACTTTGCTAGAAATTGTCTTATGAATAAGAATGGATCCAAGAAGAACAAGAACTCCAAAATAAGACATCATGCTCACACTGCTGAGGATGATGATCCTCCCAGGAAGAGAGTAAAACAAGAAAGTGAAGACTCTTCAAGTGAAGATGAATATGTTCTGATCTCCGCTCTCATGGGAACTATCACTCATGGAAGCAAAGATTGGCTTATTGACAGTGGGGCTTCCAAACACATGACAGGTTTCAAGGGATCCTTTGAGAAACTATCCGAACATAATTCACCCCATTAGGTGAAACTTGGGGATGACTACCAATATCTCATAAAAGGTAGTGGTGAATCCTCCTACAAACTAGACTCAGGAAAATCTATGAAAATGAAGGATGTCTTATTTGTACCAGGACTAAAGAAGAATCTTCTATCCATATCAGCACTGGATGCAAAAGGCATGAGGGTTTCATTTGTAGATGGCCAAGTCCTCATGCGGTCAAGAGGAAAGACTATTGATGATGCAATAGTGATTAGAGAACAAGAAGGAGGATTATACAAATTCAATGGCCATCCAGAACAAGCTTTGGTCCATGACACAGTAGATCCAAGTGAACTTTGGCATAGAAGGATTGCACATGTGCATTACAGAACACTACCACTTGCAAACAAAGCTGTTGAAGGTCTTCCAAAAATTCAAGAAAAACATGAAGGGGTCTGCAAAGGATGTGTGAAAGGAAAGAATACAAAGAAGACATTTCCAAGTAGCGAGAGCAAGGAAAAAGGAATCTTGGAAATCATACACTTCGATGTATGCGGACCAATGTCATCAAGTTCACTAAGCGGGTATGTATACTATGTTTATTTCATTGATGAATTTTCTATGAAGACATAGATTTTTTTCATGAAGAACAAAGACGAGGTTTTCAGCAAGTTCAAGGAATTTAAAGCCTTGATCGAGAACCACATAGAAAAGAAGATCAAGACCTTTCGATCAGATAATGGTGGAGAATTCACATCAAATGAATTCAAATCCTTATGCAAAGAATCAGGAACTAAGAGGGAGTTATCTACTCCATATAATCCACAACAGAATGGGGTTGTAGAAAGGAAGAATAGAACTATCATGGAAGCTGCAAGAGCAATGCTTCATGATCAAGATATTCCCATGCATATATGGGAAGAAGGTGCTAGAATAGTGGTGTATGTACATAGCTGTACTCCACACATAGTACTTGAGAACAAGACACCTAAAGAATTCTTTTTCAACAAGAAACCAGAAGTCGGCCATCTCAGAATATTCGACTGTCCAGTGTACATACACATTCCAAAAGAGAAGAGAAGGAAACTAGATCCTTCAAGAAAGAAGGGTATATTTGTGGGATACTCTGAAAGCTCGAAGGCTTACAGAATATACTTCCCAGGATTCAAGAAAATCGACATCAATAGGGATGTGACATTTGATGAAGACACAGCTTACAACAATTCAAGAAAGAGACCTATTGAAGATCCCGAAGAAGCAGAAACACCAAGAATTCATGATACAACCATGAATGAAGAAATTCAAGAAGAAGATCAATAATTTGAAGAACCACGACCTGTAAATCCACCTTAGGAGAAGAATCCTCACAAGAGGAAACCTTCTTGGGTACGAGAAATTATCCAAGGTGCAAAAAGATATGGGGATCCAGAAGAGAATCATAGAGAAAGAAAGAGAACCAGATCGTGCTCCAGATATGTAGCTTTACTATGTGACTTTATCAATGAAGAACCTTCCAATTATGAAGAAGCGGTAGAACGGAAAGAATGGAAGGATGCTATAATCGAAGAGTATCAGTTGATCATGAAGAATGATGTTTGGGATGTTGTCCCAAGACCAGAAGGGAAGTCGGTTGTAACTTCCAAATGGATCTACAAGATCAAGCATGTTGCAGATGGTAGCATAGATAAATATAAGGTAAGATTCTTGGCTTGTGGTTTCTCCTAGAAAGAAGGAATAGACTATGAAGAAACCCTTGCACCTGTAGCCAGATACACTTCCATCAGATCAGTACTTGCTCTGGCTGCAGTGATGAAATGGAAGATACACCAAATGGATGCCATGACTGCTTTCTTGAATGGTGTAGTGTAAGAGGAAGTGTATGTAGAATAGCCACTCGATTTTGAGACACATGACAGGGAGTCTCATGTGTGCAGATTGAAGAAATCCCTGTATAGTTTGAAACAGGCACCCAGGACATGGTATGGCATAATTGACAACTTTCTATCCAGTTTGGGATTTACCAAGAGTAAAGCAGATTCCAACCTTTACTACAAGGTTGAAGATGGCAACCTAGTGATGCTTCTATTGTATGTACATGATCTGTTTGTAACATGTATGGATGGGTTGATTTCTGATACGAAGAGAAAGCTTGCTGTCGAGTTTGAAATGAAGGACTTGGCTATGATGCATTATTTTCTACGTATGGAGTTGTGGTAGAATGTGGATGGAATCTCCCTTAGACAAGGGAAGTATGTAGTAGAGATCTTGAAGAGGTTCGGGACGATGGACTGCAAGGTCATGATCACACCTATGGAATCAAACCTGAAGCTATTGAGTGATGCTTCATCAGAGATGATTGATGCTATGATGTATCGTCAGATGATTGGGTCCTTTATGTATTTGACAAACACGAGACCAGACATTTGCTTTGCTATGAACACCTTGAGCCAGTTCTTGACAGATTCGAGACATGTTCACTTGATTGCTCCAAAGCATATTCTAAGGTACCTAAGGGGTACAATTGATTATGGGCTCAAGTATGAGGTGAATCAGAAGATTAACCTGGAGGGTTATGTTGATTCAGATTGGGCAGGTAATGCCATCGATAGGAAGAGCACTTCAGGGTGTTGCTTCAATATGGGATCAGGTGTGATCTCTTGGTTTAGCAGGAAGCAATCATGTGTGGCACTGAGTACAGCTGAAGCAGAGTATGTCGCAGCTTGTTCATCTAGTTGTGAGGCAATATGGCTGCAGAAGCTACTGTCTGATTTATTTGATCTCCAGATGGATGCTACTTATATACATTGTGACAACCAGAGTTGTGTGAAGCTGTCAGAGAATCCAGTGTTCCATGACAAGTCGAAGCATATCGAGATCAAGTATCACTATATCAGGGATATGGTGCAGAGGGGAGCAGTGAAGCTCCAGTATGTTACGATGGAGTAACCGATAGATGATGTGTTGACAAAGCCATTGGATAGGGTGAATTTTGAGTACTTTAGGGAGAATCTTGGTGTTCTCCAGATTGAGGTTTCCTCAAAAGGGAAATGATGAGACCTAGAGCCATTCTGACATGGTGAGAGGATTGGTTCCTTCCATGGTCAGATGTAAGGGCTGAACCATTCTATCATGGTGAGAGTATTGGTTCCTTCCATGTCAGATGTGAGTGCTGAGCCATTCTGATGTGACTGTGTGATTGGTTCCTACATGATCATAAGTAAGCATTGAATTCCATTCTTGGAATGAAGGCACCTGGGCAGTTACCAGGTAGCTTAGTTTGGGACTGGGGGCCATTCTGATATGACTGTAGGATTGGTTCCTACAAGATCAGATGTGAGTGCATGCCCTTCTGACATTGGTTTTCAGATGTAAGTGCAGAGCCCTTTTGGCATGAAGGATTGGTTCCTTGCATGGTCAAATATAACTGTTGAGCCTTTCTGACATTGGTTTTCATATGTAAGTGCAGATCCTTTCGACATGGAGGATTGGTTCCTCACATGATCAAGTGGAAGTGCTGAAGCCTTTCCAACATTGGTTGACGGATGTGAGTGCTGGGCCTTTCTGACATGGTTGTGGGAGGTGTTCCCACATAGTCAGATGTGAGTGTTGGGTGTGCCTTTCTGATATGATTATAGGATTGGTTCCTACATGATCAGATATAAGTGCTGGGTGGGCCATTCTAACTTAGGGTCAGATATAAGAGCTAGAAGAAGACCTACATGGAGGCTAGGCCTACAACCAACATGAAAAAGGGCTGGCTCTATAGAACTTCTTGTGACAAGAAGAATCATGAGATAGCACCCATGAAGATCCAGTGATGATGATCTAGTAGAGATGATCCGGATGGAGGGATGATCCAGATCCAGAGATGATGCTCCAGAGATGATCCAAATCAAGGGATGATCCTGATCCAGTGACGATGATCTAGAATGAGGGATGATCCATACCCAGATGAAGGTGACTTGAAGATGAAGGTGACTTGAATATAGAGATGACTTGAAGGTGAATATGACGAAGACTCGATGATGATCCAGATGATATAGAGAAGAAGACTTGTGCTGATAAAATTGTGTCGAGAGAATACCTTCCTAGTTAAGAGGGAGTGTTGATGTAATTGTAACTTTGGAATGTATTTACTTGTATTTATTATGTATTGTAACCCGATGTTTATTCCGGGATGTATTTGTAATGTACTTGAGTCAAGTCATGCCTCGAGGTTCCTATCGAGAGTTTCTATAATGTAAAAAAGTCATGTCAAGTAAAGGTGGGTAACCCTCCTATTGTCTAAGGGTTAAAGTCACCACAGTTCTATGGTTACGATTATTAGACTCACCCAGTGAATTCAGCCCTAGTTGGGTTTAGTCAAGTCAGGAATTAGTATAAATAGAGAGCTAGCCTCTCTATTTATCATACACACTCACTCACTCTCAATTGTAGCGCATAGATGAGGAAGAGAAAGAAACTGGGGCAAGGAAGAAAGAGGTTACTATTGTCGGGAGATCATCTTATTATTTTTGGGTTTCACTTTTGGTGTTGATTCTATCTTTGAGGAAGTTGCATGGTTTTCTCCATTTATGGTTTCCCTGAGGAAAAACACTGTGTTCATTGTCTCTTGTGTTTGATTTTTGTGCTTGTTGTTCTCTCAGTTAAATATCATAATGTTATGCTAGCTTAATGTTAAAAATATAACACGTATTTGCGTTGGTCAAGTAGGTTGAAATTCCTACATTTTCATGATCCAAATGGGTTGAGTTGCTTCCACTTACATGAGCCGAAAGGGCTGAGATGCCTACATTTTCCTGAGGCCAGTTTGGTCCTTGCAACCAAGGAGGGATTTAAATGACATAGTTATAACTTGTCCACATCACCCCTATATTAACTGGAGGAGTTGGAAAATAATATGTAGGATTGGGCCTCCCACTTACACGATGGAATGGTGGCGTAGGAGTAGGTGAGAGATATTGGGGGATCAGTATGCTTGTAATGTCCTGGAATAAATATGTATTATTTTAAATATGATTGACTAAGTTTGACACGGTTTTCTCTTCCATCCAAATTTTATCTTCATGTACGTTTCTCAGTGATTTTTCATGCCTAGACAATTATTTATTGTGCCATTTTTAGTGCTTATCTTTCTCTCTTTAAAGCCTTGAAATATTCATGACTCGACTTGAACAATATTTGCATCCTTCCTCTCATTTTCAATTCGCTTATTCTTATCTCTCATTTCTTGCATCTCCCTTTTCTTTTTTTCTTCCTCAGCCAATAATTTTATGTAGTTGTCCAAAGTGAATAATTATGAACTCCTTCTCAAGCGAATAATATCTGATGATCCTTTCATTTATTTTTCTAACACTCTCTCCATTAGAAACCTTAGGAATCACTTGAGTGTTATACCACTATGTGGGGTATGAGTCTCAACTATTAATTTTGTTACATCTACATTGTATGTTGCATCTGGATCTTCAATTCCTACATTACCTTCTTCTTAACCCCCAACATCCACAAAATAATGGACAACTTCATTAATCAATAATGTTGGTTTTGAAGGCATGTTCATGATTCCTTCATTAGAGTTAGTAACAATATTTTTTTTCATATTCATCATAGCTTCTGTTAGCACTCAGAATGTACCCAAGGTTGTAAAGGTAAATCCCAAGGTAACATCAAAAACCACTTTAGAAAGAAACTGGTTTTTCTTCCAGAGAGGGATCTCTCAATATATATTTAACGAGACCAGATATAATTAACATCCAAAGATTTGTATAGATGGTTGAAACAACACATAACCATTGGGCATGGAGACACATAAAAATAAAAATATCACAAAGACACATACATGAGATTTATCAAAGGCAAGATAACAATTTCATCACAATTCATTTAGTTCAGGTGGGACAGAAGAGACAATGAACAGCCCATTAATACAGAGCATCAAAAGATGAGTTCTATATTAAATTTAGTAGAAGAATGTATAAAATATCGAAAATGATGATCAGAGCATAAACATTATGAATTCTAACCATCCAATACTGTGTTTAAGATACGATAAAAAACAAAATGAAGTGTTACACTAGAAAAACACAATAACATAAGGAAAGAAATACGGACTGTCATGGAAATGACACAAGAATCTCTGATAATTATTATGCATTCGCTCTGTTATTCAAAAATAATATGTCTTTCAAAACATTCAACAACACGATGGGTTCCAACCCCCATCTCATAAAATAGATGCAAATATATACATAAAATAATTTGATCTTCCCAGAACATTTATAACTGAATGATCGGCTTAATTAAAGTCTTGTAACTAAATTCCTAACTTTTAGGAATAAACTACAGCTTCAATCCTAACAAATCATTAAGCTAAAATCAACTTGGTAACATGTCGTCGTCTAGTCAGCTCCTCAGTACGCGCCATCTTTTCTCATGAATGAAGGATGTATTTTGTCTTTCCGAACCTTTCCACAGATTTCCATTGCTCTGCGCTTGGGATATCATATTCCATCATCTCTCGAATTGACACTTCTAACTCCATGTAAGCTTCGTATGATACCTTGGGCAATATTCTCCTGATGATTAGGAACTTTTGTAAGATTTCAAAATCCTCTGTCAATTTGTCCACAATAGCTTTTCCTGTTAGGCCTTTTTCCAAATCATCAAATTTGGAATGATCCATGCGGCTTTGAACTAACAAGCTGTGATAGTGCTCCTGAGAGAACATCCGTCCTTCTTCATCCCAAAAGGATGGTAGGCCGTCCTCAAATAGCTCTTTGAAAACCTGCTTGAAGTTATTAACATCTGAAAGCATTTCATTTGCCTTGTCCTGGACCGTCTTCATTAAATGGTGCTTGTGGATAAACCTTTTAGCCCATAGTACTATTGATATTTTGTCCTTTATTCCCATATCATGTAATTTCTGGTATGTCAATGAATTTAGAAAATTCAGTGTGTTCTGGGATGTGGTAAGGGGTTTTCTCTCTATGTGTTCATTCACTAACTTTAGTCTTTGGTGAGCCAAATTGATCAATATGTTTTGATCATCGATAAAGTTCAGATGGTGCCTGAATTTAATGATTTCTATAGATAAGGTGTCCCAAATGATGTGCTTTTCCCCTTGGAGAGGACCTTTCCCAATGTTTCTTTCTTTTAGTTCATTGAATTTCTTCTGCATCTGATTCCTGTATTGCAATATTTTATTTTTATTCTCACTTTGGCCAATTCAGACTTGATATTTTCATTTTCTATCTTTAATTCTTTTATTTCTTCATCTTTTAGGCTTACCTGGGACATAGGTACTAACAAATCATCGGTAGAAAAATCATTTAATGGCTTCTCAATATTTACAATAGACGGGTCCTCATCAGTAGGAGTCTGACTCATCAATTCCTCCATGATCTCCTTTTCATCATTTTGGTCCTTTTTTAGCATGGCGATTTGAGATATCAGCTCACTTCGTTCAGTTTCCGACCTGTCCTTTTCCTCTTGTAATTCAACAGCTCTTCCTTTATGTTCCATCATCTCTTGGTGGACCTTGTCTTTCTCTTCTTGCAGTGCCAATAATTCAAATGATTGAACATGCTCAGTGCTTGGGATTTTTAACTTTTTCTTCAAAACTTGGAGAGTGTTGTCCTTTTCTTCTAGCATTCTTATGATCACTTGTGTGTTATCTTTATCACTTCCTGAATTGATAATATCTACTTGTAGCTTTTTAATTTGGATGGCATTGGCCTTATTTTCAACTCTTTCATGTTTTACTTGAACGTCTAACTTATCTACCAAAACTTGTAGCTTATTGATTCTCATCATAGCTTGCAATAGCTCTGAATAAATAATGTCACTTGTTTGCTTGTGTAGCTGTATATTGTTAGGTACACTAATATTGTCCAACCTTACTTCCATCTCTGTCATCTTTTTATCATTAACCATGGCCAATTTGAAGGTGTTTCTTTCTGTATCTTGGGCAGAAATCAAGGAGGTTTTTGCATTGCTTAAACTCCTTACCCGTGGGAGTAAATTCCTTGTATCTTCCAGAGACTGCTTTCATTTTTCCATATAATTGGCCTTGACCTCCTCTTTGGATTTGAAAATTGGACTTGATTCTGAAATATCCACACTTTTAAAACAAAATTGATTTACTTGTACATATTTCATTGGGACTAAAGCAACTCTCTTGAAATAATAAAAAATCTCTTCACTTGAAACTCCACCAACTTGTAACAATCTTGCCTTTTTATATAATCCGTCTTCATCCACTTCCATGCTTTCAATTTCAGACAGACTCCTTTTAATCAAAACATTAGGACCCTCTGTCGCTTGTGATACTGTAGCTGGTAAAGTACTTGCATCTCCATCGGACCCTTGAATTTCCATAAACTGCAACAAATTTGCTGCTTCATTCAATCCTTCAATAAACTGGTGTTCAAATGGTTTGTTTTTGTTGGCTTGATTCCTTAGGGAAATTATGTGGCGAGGATCATAATTTGCTTTCAGCTCTTTTTGAAATTCCATGCTTCCCAATAACTTTTCAATAAACACTAAGGCACCTTTATTTTTGAAAATAAAAGAGCCAACCTTGAGAGGAAATTTGATATTTGAAGATTTTTTAACGGATCCAAAATGTTCTTCCTCTGAATGCAACCTTTGCCTCATGAATTCTAATGCAAAAAATCTGGGAGTGAGAAAAGTAGGTAACTTATATGGTTCCCGAGTGAATCCATATATTCTCAAAATAGTACAATCTTTATGCAGGAACCAGTCTCCGACTCGATCCTCAGGCGAAGACTGCATCAGGAATTTCATATCTTCTAATACACGGGGAAACACTTCATCGAACAACATTTTATATATCTCTGACATGATTGAATTGGCAAACTCAAACATGCTGATCTGCTTGGGCAAATCAGAAGAGAAGATGGTACTCAAAAACTGTAATTCAGTGACATTTGAACACAGCAACATGTTCAACAAGTAAGTTTGAAATTTAAAGAACCTGACCTTCGGGAATTCACTTAATTGAACGTGTATTGCTTCCGCTAAGTACTCATCTAGACTGAAAACAGGAACCAATTGAGACTCTGAACCAAATGAACTTATTTTTAACAAAAAACCAAGGATGACTTCAGTTACGCGACAATCATCGTCAAGACCCAAAATTTGACAGACCAGGGATACCACTAATTGAACTTCAGTTTTGAAAATATGAACATGGTAAGGCGGGAAAAGACCGTCTAAAGATTGACCCTCTTTCAAAATACTGGACAGGAATTTGCAATGGACTTCAGTGATACAACTTTTGTACAATTCAGCAAGAATAGACTCATTTACAGGTTCACAGTTGTCAGGGTAGCTGTCGGGCAGGTTTAAGTTTTCGCGGACGACTTTGGCATTGACTTTACAGAGTATTCGAGAAGTAGACTGACCCACAATGACTCTTTGAGAAGGGGAATAATTGACTGTGCACCACTCTGTGAATTCTGGAAAATGCAGGGTGTTTTCGAGAGCAAAATAATACAAAAAGGATTTACAAACATTCAAGACATCATATCCTTGTGAATTGTAGTGCCACAACCTTTCTTTACTGACTGATATGCTTCCTATAGATAGAAAAGGGTCACACACGCCTCTGTCCCTATCAACTAAATAATCTTCCCTGTCATCTATAATGCGGCCAGACCCTTGCAATTCCTTTCCTTGGTCCATAATTCGATTGATAATAGCAATTTGATGGACGAATTATGGGCGTTTAAGCCTTACCTGTTTACCGTGGCTTGAAATTGACAGTCGAAGGTTGACGAATCCACAAGTATTTTTCACTCGTCCGGTGCCAATAAAATAACCACAGAACAAGTCAACTTCCCTTTTATAGGACCCCACTCCGGAGCGTCCCTTTGGTGGTTTCCTCTAAACCGCTTTCGCCTCCGGATTACACCACGATTGGTCATGTGGATAGTGGTTTATATTCCACAACCTCCCTTTACCTTTATCTGTCATGCACCTTCCTGCTCTAGATCTATCTATGAACGTTGATCGATTTCACCTTTATTTCTCCGCCGTCAGATCAGGTGGCACGTATCCAATTCCGCTGAGCGTCATGTTCTTATCCATCGTGCAAGTTTCTGCTCCAGATTCATCCACAATCGTAGATGTAATCTACCTTTATTTCTCCGCCTCTAGATCAAATGACACGCACTCAATTCCATTGGGATCTGTTGTTTTAACAAGCGCGCGGGTTCACAAAGCGGAGCTTATATAGACCGTAGATCTCATCCGGATGGATTGAGGACCGTTGATCCATATACTACATTAAACACCCGCATGTATTTATCTTCCTTGCATATTTTAGGGAGCAGATATAATATAGACCATTGATCTTCATCTTTTCGCTCTACATCGTTTGATCCCGCGACATTTCACTGCTTACAAGCTCTTTATCTTACTCTTATACTATAAATTTTAACCAAAGTTTTGAAAAGTGACCATTATTTTCTTTCCACCATGGTCTCTTCGCTCCCCTTCTAAATAATGGTGTTAATAGTTGGCTCCATCTAGGGATGATATCCTCCCTGTGAGGTATCAAAGAACTCGTAGACCAGGTGCCTGTTTTTTGATTTTTCACAATAACTTCCAGAAAACTCATCTTTTGTTTTTTGTAGATATATTATTTTTTGTTCTAAGAAAGGGAAAGCACGCCTCCTGTACCTTAGGGCCTTCACTGCGGGATTCAAATACACTAGGCCTACCATTCATGTTAACTTTGTAAAGAGAAATAATTATTTACAGGCTATAATACAAATTTTACCTTCCTCCTTAGGACTTGTAATGTTTCAGGTACCTTCCATTGACGGGATTACTATCCAGAAGAACCCTGTTCGGATATTCCAGTAGAAATGCATTTTTCCCTCTGTAACCAGCAACAACATAAGGACCTACCCACATATGGTCAAATTTCCCATGTTTGTCCTCTTTTGGAGCATCCCACTTCAGGACCAAATCATCAATCTGAATTTGTTCTTCTTTGATTCTCCTGTCAAAAGTATTTTTCATTTTCTCCTGATGTGATTGCACCCTGTTGTTGGGGCGCGCACCTTAATAGTCCTTAATTTAGGTAACTCCGTGGGGTTATGAGAGTTTGTAAGCGGAGTTACGACTCAAAATAGTCTTAGGGGTGTCGGGGTTGAGTCAAAACCCTCTTTTTGTAATAACCCATGGTTTAAGTCCATGGTTTTGTAATAGTGTGCTGTATAAATAGGCACTCTTGTAAATATGTCAGTTTAGGCTTTGGATGTAAGAAGAATAGATGCGAAGCTAAGGCTATTTTGTAAGAGAAGGTTAAGTCCCAGCTGTGTGCGTGGACAACCTCTGCAGTTGTGTGTGCAGAGGGTTTTTGGGTGATTAAGGAAATCTGCAGCTGTGTGCACAGAGGCCTGCAGCTGTGTGCGTGGCTTTAAGGACTTGAAAGGATTTGCAGCTAAGTGCACAGATCAGAACTGTGATTTTAGTAAAGAGTTGAATAAAACATAGTTCTGTGGACGTAACCCCTACACTGGGGGTGAACCACGTTATATCTAGTGTTGTGGTTCTTTGTGTTGTTTCTGTTATGTTCTTTCATGCATTAATAAATATATATCTGATAAATAAGATCACTACTAACTAAATAACTTCGTTGTGAATTCCCAGTAAAGGGTTATGCAAGTCGTTGTCTATTTCTTTAGCTGCGAAGTTATATATGTGAATGTTGAATCTCTATGCTTATGAATATAAGTTGTTAAAGGATAAGGTATAGTAATATCCCTCTTCTGCTTGTAGAAACCTGATTCTGCGGCATCCCATAGCTGTTTCGGGTGAGACTGCAATCTGCTCACAGATTGTTGCTGAAAAGGCCAACACTGTGGGTCTTTTGTTGGTGCGAAGTTAATGGTATAAAGCCCGAGTCTGCCCTATAGCCCAACAAATTGGTTCCGTTTCCGGTTGAACTCAGTATCTGCTCAAGAGGGGTTTACATCGTACCTCGAGGGCTATGTTCTGGAGACCCTTTGTGAAAGAAATCGGTGACTGGCTTGATGAGACTTATCTAAAATTCACTGAGCAAGAGAGCAAAGATCTGCGTCGTAGTGCAAACAACTTTCTACAAAGGTATGTTTTCTGTGATGTTTATGAAATTTTCTTTGGTAGTATCCACATAGAGTTGCACCAGTGGTTATCCAGGTTAACAGAGAGAAGGACGAACTTCCAAGAACGTCTGTTTCCTGATTGGACCCCCGCAAGAATTAATATACTGAAAAAGGTGAACAACGAGATATCCCGCGCTGTTGATTTCTAGACAACGCGAACCCTCGAAGCATTTGTGACGGAGTTCACCATCGACACGAGTACTTCCTTTAGTGAAGCCGAGTGGAATTTTTTCAAAGGACCAAGGGGTAAGTTTTTGAATTCATTTAGTTTGAGAATTAAAATGCTATTAGCAGAAAAAGGTATATTGCTAATTGAATCAGACTGTTAGATTTCGTATTACTAACCTATGTTTGCAAGTGAAAATACCTTCGACGAGCAAAGCGGTTTACTGCGAAGTGGAAAAAGGTACAAGTGAGATTTTAGATCCTATTCCCAGGGCCAGCATACCGAGTATTCCCTTGTAAATCCTGTAGAGTCAGAACCCGAAGAAACCCCTTCTGTTGGAAACCCTCCTGTAACCCAGCAGCGAAGACCTATTATCCCTGAGAACCCGTCGCAGTCTGACAGTCAACCTAGCCCAAGTATTCCTATCACAAGTTAGTCTACCCCAGTAAGTTTCCCCCTTCCTACTTCTAGTCCCCCTCCAACCCCCCCTAGATCCACTATGGCCCACATGCATGATGAAATTAAGCTACCTGTCTTCAAAGGAATTGGATCCAAGGATCCAGAACAGTTCTAGTTTTTATGTGAAGCAGTGTGGACTGCTAAGACCATTACGGATCCATTAGAGGAAATTTGGGGTCTAAAATGGGCCTTATAAGAAAACGTGCCAAAATAAGTTTTTGTGAGTTGGAATTCAAGAACCAATAGAATTTCAATAAAATAAGTCAACCATAATGGTTGAATTGACATATTTGCCATTAAAAAAAAATACTTTTTTTGTTCGTATTTTCGACATATCTCATTGTGTTTTTACTCAAATTTCGATCGGGAGAGCTCGTTGGATGCAGAATTTGATTCCACATCCAACGAGTACCCACACTGCATAATTTTGATGGACCCCGCTACCCCAAAAATAAGAAATACCTGAAAAAATGTGATGATGACACACTGCATACTTTTGATGGACCCCGCTACCCCAAAAACAAGAAATACCTGAAAAAATGTGATGATGACATCATCATCACATTTTTCAGGTATTTATTATTTTTGGGGTAGAGGGGTCCATCAAAAGTATGCAGTGTGGGTACTCGTTGGATGCGGAATCAAATTCCGCATCCAACGAGCTCTCCCGATCGAAATTTGAGTAAAAACACAGGGAGATATGTCGAAAATACGAACACAAAAAGTAGTTTTTTTCTTTCTTCCTCCAAAATTAATCAATATTATTTTATTATTTTAACTATTATTTTATTATTTTCCTTAGGAGGCCCATTTTAGACCCCAAAATTCCTCTAATGAAGATACAAAAAGAGCACAGCTGGTTACTTCATTCAGAGACCATGCTCTGACCTGGTTCATGAAGTTTTCCAGCACTCAGAACCATGCATTGGCTGATATAAAAGCAACAATGATAAAGGAATTTAAGAAGCCAAAATAAGAGTCGCAGTGTATCACTGAGTTAAAAGAGATTCAGCAGAGGCACGGTGAATCAATGTGGGACTTTGATCAAAGATTCAAAGTTCTGCTAGACCAAGTCAGTTTCACCATTGGACCTACACAGCACAAGGAATGGTTCATTGCAGCATTGTTACTGCATATCAGAACTCCACTCATGCAACAGAAGTTTGTTGACCAGCAGGAGGCCCTGGAAATCGTGATGAAACTTGAAACTGCTCCTGTCGAAGATAATTCTGGTATTGCTCAAATCGAGGCGCAGTTGGAAGCGATGGCTATGGAGCTGCGTGATATGAAGAAAGGAAAAATCAATCGCAAAGAGGTTTGGTGTACACAATGTCGGAAAGAAGTTCATGCCAAGGAACAGTGTCCTATGGTAATAAATTACCTGAATACTGGTGTGCCAAACCTATTTAATCCACAAGTCCTATATTGTGAGCTCTGCAGAACAGCAGGCCAGCATCGACCTGAAGACTGTTATCTGTTACAGAGGTATGGGAAAGTAACCAAGAAATCCTATTGTAAATTCTGTAAGTCCGTAGGCCATAATGAATATGAGTGTCGCAGTTATGACCTCATGTGAGAACGCACCTACGACACCTATCGGGTACAAAATGAGGGACAGAGCAATGATGGCTATGGTTACCGCAGTGGTGCATCAGGAAGAGGTGTTTTTAGAGGTCATGGTCGAGGTGGTATGGCCGAAAGAGGAAGAGGCCAGCTGGTGTGCTACAACTGTAACCAGGCCGAGCATTTAGCGAGAGACTGTCGGAACCTAACTACAACATGTCGGTATTGCCGAGCAGTAGATCATGTGATCGAGCAGTGCCCACAATTGATAGCTAAGATTCAGGAAAGAAATAGTGTCCCTACTCAGAATATTCAGATGATTTTCGTCGAGCAATGACCTACCCCAGCCATTAATGTTGTTACCCGGAGTGGAGTTATGACGGAAGCGCAAAACAAGGAGAAACAACCTACCGAGGCTTGGGTTCGGAAGGCCCCAGAAAAAATCCCTGCACGTGATGTCGACAGAGTAAAAGAGACATTGATGGCAGCCAGGAGAGACTTTGTTGACCCCCACACATCAGTAATACCTACGCAACACCCTCAAAAGCAGTCATAGACGCAAGAAGCTTCGACAGACAAAGTAAGTACACTGTCCTCCTTTTTACAGAGTTGTTTGAAGCTCCTCCGAAATCAGAATGCTTTAAGCGAGTTGCAGAAAGTTATTGCTTCCTACGAACTTTAGCATAGTTCTGATCAGGTAAAAGCTGTTAATAGAGTTAGGAGGACTGGAAGGGAAATGAGATTGAATGCTCAGATAGGAGAGTATGATATGACTGTTGTTATTTTGGACCTAGGATCAGAGGTCATTGTCTTAACTAAGAAAACGTGGGCACAAATAGGAAAACCTACCCTTGATTGGTCCCCTATACAGTTGAGATTAGCCAATCAGTAGAAGATTGTGCCCCTAGGAAGACTCCCTAATGTCCCAGTAGATATTGATGGAGTCAGTACCTTAGCAGACTTTGAGGTAATTGAAATAATTGATGACAACAACCCCTATCCTGCACTACTAGGCATTTAATGGGCAATAGATAATGATGCAGTCATCAATCTGAAGAAGAGACAGATGACTTTCGAAGGGAAATGAATGAGAGTCATAGTCCCATTGGACCCGTCTCAAGGAGAGAGATACACAGAGCCAGTAAGAGATGAAGACCAGGATGATTTGGATCACATCTACAATATCACAGCTAAGGAAGAAGATTATGTTGATCCTACTGCCAAAGGTATCATTGATTGGTAGTGTGATAGATCCTACATGACGGATTCAGATGATGGGTTAGAAAACTGGTAGAACAGACTTTATGAGCTGCATGGACATAGATGTGCCAGAATTACCAAATCTATTAGATGGCTTGGTGCACAGGTAAGAGTCCTACCTAATCTTGATGACTTGTTCGACCCAGAATAGTTTATTGAACAATTTTCAGACTAGATACCAGATCCACAGAAAAGAGAGACTCTGGATTTAGTATTCAGACCCACAGCATCCAGATGGAGGGTTAACCATAAGAAGTACATTCCTAGTTGGGAAACTTGTCAGAAATCTCTTCACCTAAGATTTGTGGATCAGCTCCAGGAGGTGCACAGGAGGTTCGATGGGCAGAGCGGCCCGCAGGAACACTTGGAGCACTGTTATGAAGCATGGAAACATGTACCTTGATGGGTACACAAGCTTATATGTATCCGGGCACCTGTAGTAGAGAACTGGTATCCAGTGGTCGGGCTTCGACTTACTGATATGTCTGGTGACAAAGAAATAACTAAGTACTGACCTGCAGGATTGAAGCTCACAGCTTGGTCACAGAATTTGTCTGAATATGCCAAAGGTCAATATGGTGTCGATGGTCCTTATTGTGACGCAGCTGCAGACCTGGTTGCGTTGTAGCCCAAAAACCGACCGTTGGAACACTGCCGATTTGGCGGCACCGGTACTTTAATTGCCTTAACTTCCTGTCCTAATGATATCCGCCAAAATATAGCACCGTGGAAACAAGATCTCTGTCAGATTTGGTGCCTTCAATGCACATTTATGGCAGATTTAGTCAATGGATTGTATATGAAGACACCTAGGTATGGGGAAATTGCATTCCGCATTTCCTTGAGTTTCACAATTGAACCCATGTCAGCTGATCGTGAACTCTAGGAACTATTGAGAGAATTTGAACAGACGGGTTTGCAGCACATCTTCACCCCCCAACCTGAGCCTGCAGCCCATGAAGAGACTCTACCAGCACCGACTCCGCCAATGCAGACATGATTTTCCAGGAAACTGTTTAAGCCAAAAGTTCGTTCTAAGTGAAACGAAGACCGACACAAACAATCTGGGCAAACATCAAAGGATCTCGGAATGGATCCTCCTGGTTCAGCAGAGATCCCAATTGAAGGAGAGGAGAACATTGCACCACAGTGGCCACCATATCTCCAGCCTATTCGACCAGGAGTTAAACCACCTTGGCGGAATGCTAATTTCACTATATGCACCCCCTCGCTGCCCCCAAGTGTGCAGCTGGTTGGAACAATGAGAGGGAAAATAGATCGGCTTAAGTATGCTGACCACGACACAAGTGACAGTGGGAAGTTTCCACAATTCGCACCTGCCCAATACTTACATTTCGTTAAATATCAAGAAACTGGGGAGACCTTATTGGAAGTAAAACAGTGGGCTGCTGGCTTGGATCTAGCTGGTTTTCTGAAAATGCTCGATGTTCCCCATTTTGGTCGCAGCACACAGGTCACCATCGTGGTCAAGCAGCTGCTGACGTTAGTGCATGAAGGCTACCTATGGATCGGCGACAAGAAAATTCTTATTAATGGCAAGCTCATTCATAGGATCACAGGCTTACCAATGGCAGGGCCTGATCCGGGGACAGAATTTCCCTCAAAGCACGAAGATATGAAGCTCGCACAAAGCATGAAGGAGCGCTTTGGCCTGATGAAGGGGAAACGCAGGTATCACACTTCTGCGATTCAAGAGCAGAACATTCGCTTCGCAGCTGAGCTCTTAGCATGCAAAATTATGTGGAAATGCAGACCAACTAAAGTACCTACCCTGGTCATTAGAATTGCTATCAACTGTGCTGAAGGCTACAGCTACAACTGGGCAGCGTATATTGCAAAGGAATTCCTTGAAGACGCTCACGATGCACAGGAGAAAGGTAGGCCCTTCCACTACTCACGGTTGATTGTCCTCATCGCACTGGTAGGATGGAAAGAACCTACTGAAGCACAGTTTACTACTATACCAGCGCACATGCCTGGCGCAGCCAGGTACAAATCACTGTGGGTTTCACAGGATAAAACCCACCAACAGATGACAAACTATGTATTTGCCTTTTATATGATGAGTATCTCGTATGAGATTGTAAAAACCCCACGGCTCAGTAATGATTTATTCTCTCAGTATGATGGAGCGGTCAACTTCAGGGCCGATATGCACCATATTTTTATCCATGCTTGCACAGATAAGAAGCATCAATGGTTTAAGTTGCCATATGTAGTGACTAAAGATGACATCCTCGCGATAGTATAGCAGTGGCCAGCAGAATGGTTAAAAGACACAGGGATAAAACCTAAGATTCCTGTCCCTCCTATCACCGATATGGGCACAGGCCCCAGTCACATGCAGCAGCAAGAACCCCCCGAAGATAGTGACGAACAAACTGAGTTGCAGCAGACTGAAAGCGACCAGGGAGCAGATGGTGGAAATGAAGACGAAGCAGAAGAAGAAGAAGACTCAGTTAAAACTACCTCATACCCTAATAGGTAGCATAAGCGCAAGACACCGGACGCAGATGAAGTAAACAAACTGCAGTTGCGAAAGAAAGCGAAGGCATCAAAGGATAAGAATATCGACGAAGCGCCCAGTGTGACAAGTGCGGAGCTTGATGAGGCTTTGTCAAAGTCCACCAAAGTTCTCACTAAACAATGGTCAGAGTTTGAAGCTGCGCATCTGGATGCCATCACCAGTGTAGCAAAGCACATCTTGAAGCTTAAGGACTTAGCAGTGAAATTGGTGACTGGCACTGCAGACAGCAGCACCCTAGTGAGCGCACAGCCAGACCTAAGGCAATGGTTGGCCCGAGATAACAAAGGGCAAGTATCAAGCACATCTCTTATATTAACAGATGCATCCTCTCGTTCGATGATGAGTATGAAGGTTGCCATAGAGTACACTAAGCTATCCATGATAGATCTACATCTCTGTCAGTCATCCATTATGAAATAAATTCAGGCATGAGACCAATATTCACAAAAACAGTTAGAAAATGCCATAAGTCAGCAGCAAGGCTTCACAGTGCAGCTGGAGGTAGTGGAGCAGAGAAAGAGGGATGCAGAACGTAAGTGCATTACCATAGTACGAGTCTTGGATGAGGCATGTCGAAGTCTTCCTAACTTCGGTGTACAACTGGTAGAAGAACCAGAAGAAAGGTTAGTCAGGCTGAAGACTATGCACAGCAGTCTCGCAGTGAAATCGAGAAGCTCAAAATAGAACATGAGGCCCAGATTGCGGAGCTCCAACTCCGCATCACCCCGGAGAGCCCATCGGAGGTCAGAGAACAACGCCGAGTAGACATTCAGGCATCAGCAACGAAAATTTTAGATATTGTGGGCAGTACAGCAAAGCTGCTTAGAGACAGTGTCGAGGCTTGGACAACCCTTCAAGAACATCCAGAAATAGGACAGCTGCAAGAAACCATCAAACAACGACAGGCAGAGCTGGATGCAGTAAAAGCATAAATTAAGACCCTGCCCCCTATTGAGAAAATGCTCAAAGTAAAGAGCAGCAAGGAACTCCAGCAGGAAATTGAGTCATGCAGGGTGAAAGTAACAGAGTTGGAAAAATCTATACAGCCACTTGTCAGTGAGGCTTTGGAATTAAGTACTGCTGTGGATAGCCAGTTCAAAATTCTAAAGGAATATGATGCATTCGTACAGGAAAATACCAGCGAAGTATCATCCACAGTACTACAGGAGTTGGTGGAAAAGGACAAAGCAGCTGACGACATCATGCACAGTCTCAATACTCAGTTCACCGTCCTCGCAAAGAAGCTTCGCCCGCCAGAAGACCAGCAGAGTGTCCCGGGACGGGACACTGGTGAGTCTTAAGGGCCTGTTGGGGCACGCACCTTAACATTCCTTAAGTTAGGTAACTCCACGGGGTTATGAGAGTTTATAAGCAGAGTTACAACTCAAAATAGTCTTAGGGGTGTCGGGGTTGAGTCAAAACCCTCTTTTTGTAATAACCCATGGTTTAAGTCCATGGTTTTGTAATAGTGCGCTGTATAAATAGGCACTCTTGTAAATAAGTCAAGTTAGGCTTTGGATGTAAGAAGAATAGATGCGAAGCCAAGGCTATTTTGTAAGAGAAGGTTAAGTCCTAGCTGTGTGTGTGGACAACCTCTGCAGCTGTGTGTGCAGAGGGTTTTTGGGTGATTAAGGAAATCTGCAGCTGTGTGCGGAGAGGCCTACAACTGTGTGCGCGGCTTTAAGGACTTGAAAGGATCTGCAGCTGAGTGCGTAGATCAGAACTGTGATTTTAGTAAAGAGTTGAATAAAACATAGTTTTGTGGATGTAACCCCTACACTGGGGGTGAACCACGTTATATCTAGTGTTGTGGTTCTTTGTGCTATTTTTGTTATGTTCTTTCATGCATTAATAAATATATATCTGATAAATAAGATCACTGCTAACTAAATAACTTCGCTGTGAATTCCCAGTAAAGGGTTATGCAAGTCGCTTTCTGTTTCTTTAGCTGCGAAGTTATATATGTGAATGTTGAATCTCTGTGCTTATGAATATAAGTTGTTAAAGGCTAAGGTACAGTAATATCCCTCTTCTGCTTGCAGAAACCTTATTCTGTGGCATCCCATAGCTGTTTCAGGTGAGACTGCAATCTACTCGTAGATTGTTGCCAAAAGGGCCAACACTGTGGGTCTTTTGTTGGTGCGAAGTTAATGGTATAAAGCCCGGGTCTGCCCTATAGCCCAACACCTGTCATAAGCTTTATTCCTTTGCTCATCCAGTTCAATAATATGATGTATCCTCCTTTGCATATGATTTGGTTCTTCTTGCTGATCTTGGAAATACCTCATGACTGGGACACCTAATGATGCTGGAAAAACAACTTCAGTCTCATACACCAGTTGGAACAGAGACATGGAAATCGCCCTTTTGGTACTAATCATGTCAGCCTAGAGAGCATACTTGAGCTTGGTGTGCCAGGACCTTTTGTTATCTTCTAACAGCTTCTTGATGATCCTCACTAGGCTTTTATTAGAAGATTCTGCCAACCCATTTCCCTGCGGATAATAGGCAGTTGAATGATTGAGGCTTATATGGTACTTGTGACAGAAATCAATCATTTTCTTGGATTTAAACGCAGCTGCATTATCTGTTACTATTCTTCTGGGGCACCCGAATCGGGCCAATATATTTTCTTCAAGGAAATCCATGATTACAGTCTCAGTGGCTCTCCTAGTGGGAATAGCTTCAATCCATTTTGTAAAATAATTTGTAGCTGTAAGAATCCATTTGTGTTGTCCTGATGAATTGGGGTTTATTTCTCCAATAAAATCCAAACCCCACTGCTGAAACGGAGATTCTACTGTTATGGGATTCAAAGGGAGAGGAAGTACTTTTCTCTTTTCGTCAAAAATTTGGCATTGATGACACTTACTGGTTTCTTTATACACATCTGAAAATAATGTAGGCCAATAATAGCCCGCTCTTAGAATTTTGTTGGCCGTCACCTTCCAAGAATGATGCCCCCCACAATCTCCCTTATGAAATTCTTTGACTATATGCTGAGCTTCATTTTCCAAAAGACAATTCAGCAACACTCCCCCTGGGTCTTTCCAATAAAGATATCGATTTAGAATACAAAATTTGGCAGCTTTTAATTTTATGGATCGGGCTCTTGTCTTACTCAATCCCTCCGGTGCTTGCAAATTTCGAAGGACATATATGATATCATAATACCATGGATAAGCCACAAAATCAGCCATTATTTCCACTTCTGTATCTAGCTGATTAGCTTGATGAGATAAGAAATTAATTTGCAAAGCTTCACAATTTGAATTAGCCATCATCTTAGCTAATCCTTGTCCCTTAATCAACTTGGTGGGATTTATTTCGATATCATATTCCAATAATGTAGCAATCCATTTTGCTCTTCTACCTTCTGGATCTGGTTGTGTCAAGATTCCCTTTACTGCAGCAGATGGAACATGTGCAATTATATGTGAATGCAGAATATACACTCTGAAATCCTTCAGTGCTTTGACTAAGGCATAAGCTTGTTTCTCCATAATGTCATATTTCAATTCTCCATCCCTTAACATTTTGCTAAAAAATGCTATGGGGTGTTCCAAATTCTCATCATTTTTCTATAACAGAACTGCTGCTATAGTATATTCTGAAGCATATGAGAATACTGAGAAGTCTTTGGTAAAATCTGGGCTTACCAAAACAGGAGCCTCTGATATTGCTTTTTTGATTTCCCAAAAAGATTTTCTAGCTTCAGCACCCCATTTTATCTCGTGACCTTTCTTCAACATATTTGTGATATTCATTCAGATCTCAGCAAAACTTGGCACAAACCTTCTCAAAAAATTTACCTGCCCCAAGAATGATTGTATCTCTTTTTTACTCCTGGGTTCACCCACCTTCAGAATTGCACTCACCCTTTCAAGATCAATTTTTATTCCATCTTTTGATATTATATGGCCCAACAGCTTTCCTTCTTCCAATGCAAAATTGGACTTCTTTGGATTCAATGATATGCCAAACTTCCTACATTTCATGAAGACTTTCTCCAGATGATGCAGATGCTCTTTGTCAGATTTTGAATAGACTGTGATATCATCCATGTAGATCACTACAAAATTCCCGATTTCCCCTGCAAAAGCAATGTCCATAGCCCATTGGAAAGTAGCTCCTGCATTCATCAAACCAAAAGGAATCTTTGCATACATAAAGGTGCCCCAAGGTGTAGTGAAAGCAGTTTTTTCTTGATCTTCAGGGAAAACTTTGATCTGCTTATAGCCGGAAAAACCATCCAACATTGAAATTCTTTCAGCTCCAACTACTTTCTACAATATGTGGTCCATCTTTGGCAAATGATAATTGTCCTTCATAGACACTTTGTTCAAGTTCCAGAAATCTATACATAATCTTATTTCTCCATTCTTCTTTCTAACAGGAACAAGATTCGCAACCCACTTTGAAAACCTTAGAGTGACAATGATCTTGGCATCAAATAACTTTTTAATTTCCTTCTCAATAATAGGGAGCAACTTAGGGTTTATCCTTCTGAGCTTCTGCTTGAAATGTTTCTCTCCAGGATTTATAGGAATAGTATGCTGTATGATAGACATATCATACTCCTTCAGATCTTCATAACTCCACAAAAATACATCCGTATATTTTTTCATTAATTTTACATACTCTTCTTTTTCTTTTTCAGGCAACTTCTTGGACAACTTCACAATCTTAGGATTTTCTTCGGTGCCAATATTCTTATCTTCAACAGCATTCTCAACAGGCTTTACTTTGGGACTATTAGCTACGTCATTCTGATCAAAACGTTTTTCTAAAGGAATCAGTCCTCTTGGTATGAAATTGTTTTTTAACTGGATAATGTCTTTACCTCCTGTTGAGGCCTGGAAATTCGCAGGCGACAACAGTAAGGGATTCTCCCCAATCAACGTTCCCAACTAGCCCGTTGACTGTTTGGTATAGGGAATCCGTCCGGTTTACGGTCCGGCTACCGTAGGTCAAAGTAACAAAAAGGGGGGGGGGGGTTTACCGGTTGCGGCCCGGTCCACCGGAATTTGTATTTTGACTTAATATGCAATGCATATGCCTATCTAAACCAATGCAGGGTGATAAGGATGCCGGGAACCACACAATGTGCTGCGCAGGTTCATACCTCTCATCTTATGTTCACGACATCTGAACCACATATGCAACCAGGAAACAAACAACTAATCTATTTAAACACTAACTACCTATCCCCGGGGAGCTAACATGATTATGAT
>LPNX010964249.1:58943-86070 GCA_001517045.1 Pseudotsuga menziesii
ACGCAAACGACCAGCATCGAAGGAAAGTAATATGTCTCTAACATTCTTCACACACCTCGACGGGAAACGACCACCTCCCTGGACCAGGAAACTTCATCAAACCGACTCGCGCTACCCTCAATAGGCGTGGCGTTACCAACAACCGTTCCTTTTGATCCTACCAGGGTTTTAAGCAATCAACAGCAAAACTAGGTCGCGCCAGCCCCAGGTTCTGCTAATGACTTCCATCGAAACGACATAAAAGCCCCCGGACTGTAAAAAAGGAAACGGGACAAACCGCGGCGACTGTGGTCAGTGCAAATCCGCCCCTAGACAAACCCCAACGACGCAGATTCCAAATATTGTGACCGCCCAATGAAACCTGGTACGGATGGCGTAACGGCCTCCTGCGCCTCAAAACCCCTATCATAACCACCAGGTGCAGGTGGCATGACGGCCACCTGCACCTTGCTTCCCCCCAATGGACTGGAACGACAGAAAAAATGAAACGCGGGCTTTTGAAAATAAAAGGCGAAAACCCCCCTTCCTATAACCATCAAAACTATTCGACCCGGGAACCCTAACAAATGGCGTGAACCGCCATATGGACGACCGGAGAAAAACCAAATCATGGGAGAAAAACCCCGTGCTAGCGCAACGGGACGACGGGTTCAAATCTTAAAAACCCCCCACCGCGCAGAAGAAAACTATTCGAAACTTTGAAATTACGGTGATAAGTATCAAGATCCTACCTAGCAATCCACCGAATGAGGGAGCTGATGATGGCTGGACCTCTCCTCCTGCCACCTGGACAACGGGTACACCAACAGCCAAATCTCTATGCGCTCCAAACAACGACAGCTCGTCTCACCGCGACAACACACTCGAAAACAATAAAAAACCCCGTTTGTCACCATACATATATAAACAGAACCACACGTTCGAGGAGTCACATCAATCGGGGCTCTTCCAAAAGCTATGTCGGGCGGTACAAGCTTCATACCATCCGCAACGGCGGACCACCTCCAGTCCCAACTCGCCCGGTAAGTTACAAATAACCCGAAAACGAGAATCCCATATCGGGTGTCGATAGAAACCTTGGTCGGACGACCAAGAGTCTGGCCTCCCCCCGTAACGGCGGTCGCGAAACGAAAACATGCGGACTTGAAGACCACCCGCAACGGCGGCACGACCAAGCCAAACAAGAGTCGAAAGGCACCCGCTACAGCGGCGTGGCAAAAGATTTGGAGGATATGGAGAACACCCGCATCGGCGGGCTCGGGATAGAAACAATCAAAGTTCGAAGGCACCCGCAACGGCGGCCCGACAACCGAAAATGACAACCTGGAAGCCACCCGCAACGGCGGGACGGGTAAGAGAAACTAGAAGCCGGAGGACGCCCGCAACGGTCGGGCAGTCAAATGAAAATCTTCCGATACAAGAAACTTTGAATGAAGGTTCCAAAGGTTTTGAAAAACAACAAAGGGTTCAATTAAGATGGCAATCCTCAAACATTTAAACGATGAGAAACCATTCAACTTACAGCATTCAAGACTAGAGAAAGTACTTCAACCTTCATAAGCTAAAATCAAAAGATGAAACCAAGAAAAGAACTCACTAACTTAAAGAAAGGGAGGGCCCCAAATTTTTTTGAATTTTGGGAACTTGTTGCAGGTGCAACACCTCCTAAGTTTCTCTTTAACTTTTCAGCACCATTCCCTTCCTCCTCAAGCTCTTCTTCATCTGGAATACTCTAGCCATTATCATTTTTGGTGTCAATAGGAGTATTCACAAATTCTCCTGAGAGATCTAGGAACCTTCTGATCTGCATATCATCTTCGAACACCTGCCAGTATTTAGAGTTATCAGGAATAGACGGTCTATTGACAATTTCCACCTGGTATTCCCTTTGACCAACAATAGGGGTTTCAAATTTTCCAGCGGCCACAGCTAAAGAATCAGCTACCAAATTTTCATGTCTGGGAACTACCTGAATTGCATGCTCTATAAAGAATTTTCCCAACATATCCCACACTTCATTTCTATAAGCCCTCATCCGAGGATGCCTGGTTTGATAGCTTTCATTTACTTGATTTATCACCAACTCTGAGTCCCCCAAGATTCTTATTTTTTGAGCTCCCAAATCTTTCAAAGCATGCAATCCCAGTAACAAAGATTCATATTCTATTTTTGCCACAGATCCATCAAAGTACATAATCCACTGGCCTTCCCTTTTTTGCTTCGCTTCCAAATCATCCTGTTCTAGCACTTCCTTTTCCTTATTCTCCTCAGACTTCTTCTGCAATGTCTCTTCTACATCATGTGGAACAACATCATTAAAGAAAATGGAAGACCCCAAGTCAGTATCAACAGCATAGATGTGATGAATTTCAGGTTTATCTTGACTGCTCACTACATAAGGGGTCCTTTTTTCACTATATAATCTTCTGCTCCCATCTCGAACAAGAATTGTAGCGTAAGACATATCCATCTGTAAACTACCTTTCAACTTGGAAGTCCAAGATCTTAACAACAACACACTGAACTTAGGTGGAATATCTGCCACGACCACATCCATGATTATAGTTTTAGATGGCAATTTATTTAGGGTTACCACCATATCTTTAATCAAACCAAGGCATTTCACCCTTTTAGAATCAAACGAGTACAAATCTTTATAAGGTCTTGTTACTTCTAATCCCAAAATCTCTACCACTCCTTTCGGCATTTAGTTGTGTGATGCCCCTGAGTCTAGCATAGCATTGTGGACCACCTTATCATGCACATTTAAACTCAAATAGAAAGGAGGGACTTCTTCACTTTCTAAATTTTCAACTTTTGAACCAAACGAAATAGCAGGGTTATCATCATTCAACTCTAAAATGTCAGATTGCCATTCTCCTTGATTGTTGACCATTTTTGTGATAGTATTTCTGTATTCAGTGTTTCTCAATAACTCATTAAATGGAACAGAGATTTTTAGCTTTGAAAGTTCATTTTGTAAATTGAAGTCGGAACCAATTTTTTCCACATCAACCGGAGCCGCCTGCTTTATTGTTTTATCTCTTTGTACATCATTTTCAACCTCTTTATTTACAACAGATTCTTTTTGTAGTTCTTTTCCCTTTTCTACATTCATAGAACTAGTGGAAGGCTGATTTGGGTTTGCCTTTCCTTTATTTATGAGGACATCCCTGTTCCTCAGTATGATTTTCCTTTGCACGTCATCCATAACGTGTAGATAACCCCTTTGGTATTGCTCGGTCTCCATTTCAAATTCTTCACTTCCATCTTCCCGTCCAAACATGTTATGCTCTTCCTCAGTAAGATATATCTCTGAGTCTTGTTCTCCAAAAATATGAATCTCATTTTCAGCGGGATCTTCTTCATCAGCAACATAATTTTCCAGGAATGGTGGACGAATTTGTTGTTCCTCCTGATTTCTTGGATTTCTTACGTCTCTTTGTCGGTTTTGGGGAGGAACAGGAGGATTCGGTCTTCTGAAATTAGGATTCCTGATCTGAGGCTCAGCCTGTTCTCTATTGAATCCCCTATTATCCATAGTTAATCTATCCATCAACTTTTCCATGGTTTTCAACATCATTTCAAATTTGAAATCATTAGTAGAAGAAGAAGCAGAAGGAAAAAGTTCTTCCTTTTTCCTTCTATCAATATCTCTATGTTTCATCTTTCCACTTGCCATCATATTTGCCTCTACTTCTAGGGCATCTGTAAACATAGCAGCAAGAGTTGCTGATTTTCTTTCCCTTAATGAGAATGCAAAATAATTATCAAAAGCTCCAGCATAGTGCAATTTGGATGCGGCTGCAGAAGGTTTTATATCATTCGGAATGGAATTATAAACCCTCATAAATCTGCTAGAAAATTCATGGATAGATTCGAAGCCTCCTTTTTTGAGACTGTTATACTGAGACAAGAGCTGCAAAGGGTTCTGTTTATCATCCCACCTATCTAGGAAAGCATTTTGGAAAGCCTAAAAATTCACTATAGACCCATTTGGAAAATATTTAAACCATTTCTTTGCCTCACCTGACAAACTTTGGGCAAACAACCGCATTTTAAAATCTGGATAATCAACTTCTTCTAAGTCGATGAAATCTTCAAACTTGGAAACATGTTGTTTTGCGGTTACATCACCTTCTCCATCAAACAAAGAAATTCTTTGCGAATAGTTCTGAGGAAGGTCATGTAATAAAGGAGGCAAACGCAAGGGAGCAAATCTGGCTGCCATTGGTCTAGGTGGATTCACAGGAACTGAAGAGCTTTGAGTATTTTGAGAGGTAAATGTTTCAACTTTAGTGGCTTGCTGTAAATCTCTCCAGAGGGAATCCAACAAATAAGATTCTAACCTACGAGGATTGAATTCAGTATTCTTAAGGTCAGACTCAGATTTGGTTCTCAACAGACTTTTCCTAGTGTTAACTTCCCATTCTGGATCAATATGAGAATCTTGAGATGATGATGCACCAAACAAAGGAAAACCTAACTTTTCTTTATTTTTTCTTTTAAATAACCTTTCTGGGTCTTCAAAAATTTTCAAGATTTCGGTATCAGAGTTACCTCGCGTGTGTCTTCTCGAAGCCAGAATGACTCCTTAAGTTCTGAAGAAGTTTTACAATGGAGTCGCCAGGACAAAAATACAACCTTTTTACTGTTAAAAATTCCTATTTGCCCACAGAAATTTTCTTTAAACAATGTCATTCCCCCAGGGAAGATATGCACTTTCATTCCCCGACAATGGTGCCAGTTTGTTAGCACTCAGAATGTACCCAAGGTTGTAAAGGTAAATCCCAAGGTAACAGCAAAAACCACATTAGAAAGAAATTGGTTTTTCTTCCAGAGAGGGATCTCTCAATACATATTTAACGAGACCAGATATAATTAACATCCAAAGATTTGTATAGATGGTTGAAACAAGACATAACCATTGGGCATGGAGTCACATAAAAATAAAAATATCACAAAGACACATACATGAGATTTATCAAAGGCAAGATAACCATTTCATCAAAGTCATTCATTTAGTTCAGGTGGGACATAAGAGATAATGAACATCCCATTAATACAGAGCATCAAAAGATGAGTTCTATATTAAATTTAGTAGAATAATGTATAAAATATCCAAAACGATGATCAGAGCATAAACATTATGAATTCTAACCATCCAATACCGTGTTTCCGATACGAGGAAAAACAAAATGAAGTGTTACACTGGAAAAACACAATCACAGAAGGAAAGAAATACGGGCTGCAATGGAAATGACACAAGAATCTCTAATAATTCTTATGCATTCGCTCTGTTATTCAAAAATAATATGTCTTTCAAAACCTTCAAAAACACGATGGGTTCCAACCCCCATCTCATAAAATAGATGCAAATATATACATAAAATAATTTGATCTTCCAAGAAGATTCATAACTGAATGATCGGCTTAATTAAAGTCTTGTAACTAAATTCCTAACTTTTAGGAATAAACTATAGCTTCAATCCTAGCAAATCATTAAGCTAAAATCAACTTGGTAATAGGTCGTCGTCCAGTCAGCTCCTCAGCACGCGCCATCTATTCTCATGAATGAAGGATGTATTTTGTCTTTCCGAACCTTTCCACAGCTTTCCATTGCTCCGCGCTTGGGATATCATATTCCATCATCTCTCGAATTGACACTTCTAACTCCATGTAAGCTTCGTATGATACCTTGGGCAATCTTCTCCTGATGATTAGGAACTTTTGTAAGATTTCGAAATCCTTTGTCAATTTGTCCACAATAGCTTTCCCTGTTAGGCCTTTTTCCAAATCATCAAATTTGGAATGATCCATGCGGCTTTGAACTAACAAGCTATGATAGTGCTCCTGAGAGAACATCTGTCCTTCTTCATCCCAAAAGGATGGTAGGCCGTCCTCAAATAGCTCTTTGAAAACCTGCTTGAAGTTATTAACCTCTGAAAGCATTTCATTTGCCTTGTCTTAGACCATCTTCATTAAATGGTGCTTGTGGATAAACCTTTTAGCCCATAGTACTATTGATATTCTGTCCTTTATTCCCATATCATGTAATTTCTGGTATGTCAATGAATTTAGAAAATTCAGTGTGTTATGGGTTGTGGTAAGGGGTCTTCTCTCCATGTGTTCATCCACTAAATTTAGTCTTTGGTGAGCCAAATTGATCAATATATTTTGATCATCGATAAAGTTCAGATGGTGCTTGAATTTAGTGATTTCTATAGATAAGGTGTCCCAAATGATGTGCTTTGCCCCTTGGAGAGGACTTTTCCCAATGTTTCTTTCTTTTAGTTCATTGAATTTCTTCTGCATCTGATTCCTGTCTTGCAATATTTTATTTTTATTCTCACTTACTTTGGCCAATTCAGACTTGATCTTTTCATTTTCTATCTTTAATTCTTTTATTTTTTCATCTTTTAGGATTACCTGGGACATAGGTACTAACAAATCATCGACAGAAAAATCATTTAACGGCTTCTCAATATTTACAATAGACAGGTCCTCATCAGTAGGATTCTGACTCATCAATTCCTCCATGATCTCCTTTTCATCATTTTGGTCCCTTTTTAGCATGGCAATTTGAGATATCAGCTCACTTCGTTCAGTTTCCCACATGTCCTTTTCCTCTTGTAATTCAACAACTCTTCCTTTATGTTCCATCATCGCTTGGTGGACCATGTCTTTCTCTTCTTGCAGTGCCAATAATTCAGATGATTGAACATGCTCAGTGCTTGGGATTTTTAACTTTTTCTTCAAAACTTGGAGAGCGTTGTCCTTTTCTTCTAGCATTCTTCTGATCGCTTGGGTGTTATATTTATCACTTCCTAAACTAATAATATCTACTTGTAGCTTTTTAATTTGGATGGCATTGGCCTTATTTTCAACTCTTTCATGTTTTACTTGAACCTCTAACTTATCTACCAAAACTTGTAGCCTATTGACTCTCATCATAGCTTGCAATAGGTCTAAATAAATAATGTCACTTGTTTGCTTGTGTAGCTGTATCCTGTCAGCTACACTAATCTTGTCCAACCTTGCTTCCATCTCTGTCATCTTTTTATCATTAACCATGGCCAATTTGAAGGTGTTTCTTTCTGTATCTCGGGCAGAAATCAATGAGGTTTTTGGATTGCTTAAACTCCTTACCCATGGGAGTAAATTCCTTGTATGTTCCAGAGACTGCTTTCGTTTTTCCATATAATTGGCCTTGACCTCCTCTTTGGATTTGAAAATTGGACTTGATTCTGAATTATCCACACTTTTAAAAGAAAATTGATTTACTTGTACAGATTTCGTTGGGACTAAAGCAACTCTCTTGAAATCATCAGAAATCTCTTCACTTGAAACTCCACCAACTTGTAACAATCTTGCATTTTTATGTAATCTGTCTTCATCCACTTCCATGCTTTCAATTTCAGACAGACTCCTTTTAATCAAAACATTAGGACCCTTTGTCGCTTGTGATAATGTAGCTGGTAAAGTACTTGCATCTCCATCGGACCCTTGAATTTCCATAAACTGCAACAAATTTGCTGCTTCATTCAATCCTTCAATAAACTGGTGTTCAAATGGTTTGTTTTTGTTGGCTTGCTTCCTTAGGGAAATTATGTGGTGAGGTTCATAATTTTCCTTCATCCCTTTTTGAAAATCCATGCTTCCCAATAACTTTTCAATAAACACCAAGGCACCTTTATTTTTGAAAATAAAAGAGCCAACCTTGAGAGGAAATTTGATATTTGAAGATTTTTTAAAGGCTCCAAAATATTTTTCCTCTAAATGCAACCTTTGCCTCATGAATTCTAATGCAAAAAATCTGGGAGTGAGAAAAGCAGGTAACTTATATGGTTCCCCAGTGAATCCATATATCCTCAAAACAGTACAATCTTTATGCAGGAACCAGTCTCCGACTTGATCCTCGGGTGAAGACTGCATCAGGCATTTCATATCTTCTAACACACGGGGCAGCACTTCATCGAACAACATTTTATATATCTATGACATGATTGAATTGGAAAACTCAAACATGTTGATCTGCTTGGGCAAATCAGAAGAGAAGATGGTACTCAAAAACTGTAATTCAGTGACATTTGAACACAGCAACATGTTCAACAAGTAAGTTTAAAATTTAAAGAACCCGACCTTCGGGAATTCACTTAACTGAAGGTGTATTTCTTCCACCAAGTACTCATCTAGACTGAAAACAGGAACCGATTGAGACTCTGAACCAAATGAACTTATTTTTAACAAAAAACCAAGGATGACTTCAGTTACGCGACAATCATCGTCAAGACCCAAAATTTGATAGACCAGGGATACCACTAATTGGACTTCATTTTTGAAAATATGAACATGGTAAGGCAGAAAAAGATCGTCTAAAGACTGACCCTCTTTCAAAATACTGGACATGAATTCGCAACGGACTTCAATGATACAACTTTTGTACAATTTAGCAAGAATAGACTCATTTACAGGTTCACGGTTGTCAAGGTAGCTATCGGGAAGGTTTAAATTTTCATTGACAACTTTGGCATTGACTTTACAGAGTATTTGAGAAGTATACTGACTCATAATGACTCTTTGAGAAGGGGAATAATTGACCGCACACCACTCTTCGAATTCTGGAAAATGCAGGGTTTGTTCGAGAGCAAAATAATACAAAAAGGATTTACAAACATTCAAGACATCATTTCCTTGTGAATTGTAGTGCCACAACCTTTCTTTACTGACTGATATGCTTCATATAGACAGATAAGGGTCACACATGCCTCTATCCCTATCAACTAAATAATCTTCCCTGTCATCTATAATGCGGCCAGACCCTTGCAATTCCTTTCCTTGGTCCATAATTTGATTGATAATAGCAATTTGATGGACGAATTATGGGCGTTTAAGCCTTACCTGTCTACCGTGGCTCGAAATTGACAGTCGAAGGTTGACGAATTTGCAGGTCTTTTTCACTCGTCTGGCGCCAATAAAATAACCACAGAACAAGTCAACTTCCCTTTTATAGGACCCCACTGCGGAGAGTCCCTTTGGCGGTTTCCTCTAAACCGCTTTCGCCTCCGGATTACACCACGATTGGCCACATGGATAGTGTTTTATATTCCGCAACCACCATTTACCTTTATCTGCCGTGCACCTTCCCGCTCTGGATCTATCTATGACCATTGATTGATTTCACCTTTATTTCTCCACCGTCAGATCAGGTGGCACGTATCCAATTCTGCTGAGCATCGTTGTCTTATCCATCGTGCAAGTTTCTGCTCCGGATTCATCCACAATCGTAGATGTAATCTGCCTTTATTTCTCCACCGTTCTATCAAATGACACGCACTCAATTCCACCGGGCTCCGTTGTTTTAACAAGCGCTCGGGTTCACAAAGCAGAGCTTATATAGACGATAGATCTCATCCGGCTGGATCGACGACCGTTGATCCATATACTACATTAAAATCCCGCATGTATTTATATTCCTCGCATCTTTTAGGGAGCGGATATAATACAGACCACCGATCTTCATCTTTTCGCTCTACATCGTTTGATCCCGCGACATTTCACCACTTACAAGATCTTTATCTAACTCTTATACTATAAATTTTAACCAAAGTTTTGACAAGTGACCATTATTTTCTTTCCACCATGGTCTCTTTTCTCCCCTTCTAAATAATGGTGTTAACATCTTCCACTTACCATTCCAGCTGCTCCACCTGGCTTGTTAATGTCAATTGCTCTTCATGTCTTTGCTATGCCTGGAAACCTTTGAGCACATGAGGTTCAACAATGTTGTTATGAACTTTATTTTCTGAATATGTACATTTTCATGTACATATTGAATAGCTTCCATGACATATTCACAAAGTTCATTGTAATATTGAGTAGCATTGATGTGTTCATTGTTGTCATCCAATGGTTGGTAATGTACTTGAGAGAGGGATAACATGGTGTCTACAGCATATGCATCTTCATCATCTATGTGTACCTCAAAAGATTGGTTGCAAGCCATGTGATGTATAATGGAATCATAGTCTAGCAGCTAGATTATAGTACACCTAAACTCAGCCTTGATATTTGAGGGAGTGATATTCCTTCACAATGCATTACTAGAAATTTCAGCTGATTCAAACATTTTAACCTCCACCCCAGGGCTCTTTTCCATGCACAAATCTCTCTCGAACGTGAAAAATGATTTACATGGTGCAAACACACTCACATAAAGGGGATGCAACATGTGGGTGGTATGTGTAGGCAAGGTTAGCAAATCAATTCCTATAGCGTTTGTTGCTTCAATTGTTTGTGGGGCTATGTGGTTGGTATGGTCATCGAATATAAGAAAGTGTTTTTTTTCACATGATACACCACCTGGTATAGATGCAACAAAGTTGCACAACTAATTCACAAATATTTCTATTGTCATTCATGCATTTGGATGTGCAGGCATGCACGCTCTGACCTCATAGTTCTTGATATGATTTTTTAACCAACGTTTTCCCTTGGATAGATAAAACCTAAGGATTGATGCACCAACTGTGTTTACATAGAACAAAATTGTTATCCACTCCATACTCTTAGGCATAATTTTTGGCACATTCCTACTGCCTCTCCTTGCCATTACATGAATTCCATAATTCCTTCCATCTTGTAACCCAATTTCATCGTAGTTCCATATATGATCTGGACTATATGAATGTATATGATAGGAATTAGAGAGTGTGTCATAGAACCTAGACATAATTGAAGGGCACAAACTTAATTCTTTGTCTCTATCTAGGCCTTCCACGATTTGTAAAACAAGTTATGGATGTCTTTTCTTGAACCATCTGCACCATGACTTCCCTAGAAATCCATCTCTAAATGGATTAGGCCTTGATTGACATATTTGTGTAGCATTTGAATTCAACTATATTAACTCCAGCCCATGGACCATATTAGCCATATCCTTACATCAATGAAAAACTTATTCCTCCTCATATTCAGTTAGCATGGTGAGAGGCCATTTCCTCTTGGTATGCATTAGGACATTTAGACAATAATGCATTAAGGTAGGTGCAATCCCATACTTGTTTGCAACTTCTCTCACATAATACCCATTGTATTCGACATTGTCAATTGTGTTCATAATGTCCTCTTTTTTTCCAACCTCTAATAAAAATGATCTTCTTTCTTGAACCAGTTACTTGCACTACATGTGTAGGTAGAGTGGCACCATCAGGATTTGGACTTCATTGGTCTTCACCATTTGCATCTTCATTATTCCCTACAACATTTGGTTGTGTGTCCTCATCTGATGAATCATGTTGCAGATGTGCATATCTAGTGACTTGATTTCGTGTCCTCCTTGTTTGGTCAACATAATTCCCTCTTTCCATGGTGGTACAACCAAAAATATAACAAGACATGACCATGATAAAATAAGTGATTTCATATCCTCATAAAATATAGGTAATAGAAAACACCAACATAATAGAGAGTTTAATGAATGTTAGTGACCAAATAAATGCTAAGTAGCTAACATTATCCCTACATTTCATTACCTTCATTGTCTTTGTGCTTCTCTCAGTCCAAGTGTTAATTGTTTCTAGTGATTATGAATAACTCCCTAAATTGTTTGTAACATTTGAGGACTTGGATATGTTGTTGGTATCCAAATAGGCTATTTGTTTCATATTTACCATTCAACATTTAATTGTCTCATATATAACATGTAAATGATGGCCACTTTCTTGGACTAAACTAACATGCACACTCTCCATATTTACAACCATTTTTTGCATGTGTAAAAGAACACAAGGAAAATACACTACTACTACTGAAGCTAGAGAGATTTTGATACCATGGTATCTCATGTCAATAGGCATGACAATATACTAGTTGAAGGTTTACAGTAGTAGGGGTTATCTTGAACACGAATATGATGGCATAACATAAATAATTATAAAAGTTTGGCTATAAAAATACCTGAGTTGAGTGTGTTATGTGAGAGAATGATCTGCTAAGCGATTCCACTTGTGAATTTAAAAATCATAAAATGAGTTAGAATACTATTGATTTATAGTATTCAATTGTTAATGATGGATGTTGGATGTAATTGGAATGGATTGAAAATTTGTTTTTTTACGGATGCAGACACTGCCAATTTGGTGAGAATGTGTTTGAAGTCTACTTATTTCTATTATCAAGGTAATATCTATGAGCAGATTCATGGCATTGCCATTGGATCTCCTATGTCTGTTGTTATTGCTAACATTTACATGGATAATTTTGAAATGAATCCCATCAACTCTTTCCCTTTTACCCTTGATGAATGGAAAAGGTATGTCGATGATATTTTTGCTAAATGGCACCATGGGATAAATAGGTTGCATGATTTCCTTGCTCACCTTAATAGTTTATCTAAACATACAAAATTCACTATTGAGGTTGAAAAAGATGGAAAATTCCATTTCTAGATGTTCTTCTCACCAAGACAGAAGAATAGGGACTAGCATACTAGGTGTAGAGAAAGGACACGCATACAGACACATATCTTTATGCAAATTCTCACCATCACCCTTCCCATAAATTTGGCTTGATTAAACCAATCGCTACGAGAGAAAAAATAATCTCATATGCATATCACCTCAAGAACGAATTAAATCAACTTGGAATGGTTTTCAAGAAGAATGGTTACCATAACAAAAAAATCAATGAAGCAATCAATAAAAACAATCATTGCAAAACAAATTCAAGATTCCCATGATTAACTTTAATGGGAACATTGTGTTAAATTTTATGCTAAGTTTGTAATTGATGACCTAGTGGGGTCAAGAATATTTAATGTAATTCAGAATATTTTATTTATAAATAAATAAATGATGAGACAACAGCTTAGGGAAGCTGTTAAAAGAGTGTTTAATGGTTAATTGGTGGAGGAGACTGGGTGGAGAGTAAACTGACAAGTGGTAACATCCTCAAACCACTTCCAACTGTTGCAGGTGGCAACTTCCCTATATTTGTGGTCATGATTCCCTAAGAGAGTGGAATTAGAGCAGGTGGCTCATTAAATGAAAACTGACCCAGAATACCTAGGCATCTCTATAAAATTTCCCATTGAAGACAGTTGAGGCTGCTCATTCTAGAGGTGATCATTCAGGGTGAATGAATTTACTCAAGAGAAATTCAATGGAGGGCATTACTGAAATGAATTTGAGGGGTTAACTACTGAGACTAAACTTGTTGCAGCTTCTAGGATGAATTTCATACTGATAAGAGAAGATTTTAATTACTGAGGTAATTGGACCAGTTAGGTGACAGAGGTCTTAAAGTTGTATTCTCCACCAAGTTCTCTGCCAAGAAGACCAGGAACAAGCTCAGGGGTCTTGAGGAAGCATTGTTTGAGTGCTCTCCAGGAGTTTGGTTGGGAGGAACAACCTCCTTAAGCTGCTATCATATTGTCATTAATAGGTTCTATTTGTCTTTATGTTATTTGTTTACTATCTTTAGTAAAATATTTATTAGTTTCTAACTACAGGCATGTCAGTATTTTAGGGTTTATGGAGGAAAGAGTAACTGTGTAATGTTAGAATTGGTAAAATTAAAGATTATGTTAGAAATAGAAATGAATATGTGAAATTTGAAATAGATAGAATTAGAATTCCCAAACTCTATTTTTCCACACCTGATTCATGTAGTAGTCTAGTACAGCAGGGTGGTTAGGTGAATGAGATGATTCTTTTACTTGAATGAGAACTGTAACTAGATTTTACTTCATTTGATTATGTTTTCTATTGTAAAGAAGTATTAAATATTGTCTGTATTTATTTATTTTAGCTAAACTAAAAGATAGGTATGTAAAAGAATAGTAATAATATTATTATAGAAATAATTCTATTATTAGTATTCTAATAAAATATAAAGATTATGGTTTAACAATTAACATAAGTAAAGCAAGTAGGCTAACATCTAAAGACTAGGTAAAAAGAAATTGTAGAAATGTTTTTATACCATTGAATTCTAGACACTGTGTATCTCTATCTAAGATAGAAGGATTCTACTAAATCTATTTAAAACCACAGAAGTCTCTACAGTAATATACCACTTAAAATATGAAAGATAAATATTTCCTTTTTACTAGTATGCAGCATGAAAACACTAATTATTTCTTAAATGGGGATTAAAACAAACTGTAAAAATCATTAAGGAAATTATTAAATAAACAGAGCTAGTATCGAACTATTATCTTTAAGTAATACTATTATCTAATATCTATTATCAAACAGAGCTAAGTGCAAATAAGGCTATTAATGAACTGTAGGGTTTATATAATAATTAACCCTTTAAAAGCCAAAACCAGAATAAAAATATCACCCTTAAAAACACAGTAATATTCCCACAAACTATGCATGGAAAATCATTATAATACAGGGTAATAATGAAATTATTACATATACAAATTATTGATAAAAATAATCCAATATTAATTAAACCATTCGCAAATACAGAATCCTTTATTTAGGATTGGCTTATAGCCTTTATAGTCAAAGGGTCGAATCTCAGGCCTACTAATAAAACCAATTGTGCACAAAATCTTTTTATATTAAACAGTAACAAAATGTTTTACTGATAGGAGAACAAAATCCAGCTCACATTACAACTTGACTGTTTTACAGTCTTCCATTACTAAAATTTACTGTAAAAATTGAAGTAACACTAGACAAAGGTCGACAAGCTTCTTTGAGTTCATTTACATTTCTTAGACCATAAGGCTAAAAACATATTAAAAAAAACCATTTTACATCACAGCTTCAAGAGCCTTCTTTACCCTACACAAAGTACCCATAAGGGTTTCTAAATGAAAACATTGACATGCAGTAAACAAGTTTTAAAAAATAACTAACAGAGAACCAAGGCCGTGCATTCACCCACAGGAACCACTTCCAACAAACATAACCTCATGCATGAAGAACCCTCCATGGGACCAGGGCTTACCAATTGGAAGCCTATGAAAGTACTAAAGCATGAGCTTGTTTTCCACCCACAGTTTTGGATCCGACAGCAGGAACCTGCATGTCTAAACCAAAATTTTTTTAATACTGTTTGCATAAATGGTAAAAATCCTCAAAGGTTAAACAATGAAAAAAAAACTGAGATAGGGTAAGTTTACCTGTTAACTAAAAGTCGAAACCGAGAAGAGATGGCCACAGCAGGTCACGTTGGCATCGAATCGAAAGGAAAGAACCCTTGAAGTCACCTCTATGAAGGAGAAATCAAGAAAATTGACTCAAGTTCACAATGCAGAAGCTTTGGGTGAGCAATGCAGGAGTAAGACAAGTACAGACTTCGGTCACAATGGGAAACCTACAAACACACTCACGATGTATTCTTCAACACATAGAAGAACCCAAACCATAAAAAACATTAACCAATAGTCACAATATAACTTTTTCAGGAAAAATGCCCAATGATAAAGGAGGTTACAGGCCTCTCATGGCCGTGAGCTCACAGCTCGGCCAGCAAGGAGGAGAACCCTCAGTCTGAAAATGAAAAGGAGTAGGGTTTGCAACATTATAAGTCAACCAACGAATGGATGAAATCCTATCCACGTTCCCTTTCAAAAATTTCAACAAGTGTGGGTCGAAATCCTTAAGTCAGTGCTGCACAATTTTTTTTTAAAACCTATCATTGCAAATAACCATATAACATATGATTGCTAATTATAAGCAACATGACATCGATATATAATATGTCATGGGAATTTAACAAAGTATAGGTTTAAACCATATAAGATTTGCTTGCCATCGTTTCGATTCCATCATAATAGTTGTTTGGTAGGTAATACTACCGTAGGTTATAAGTTAACACATTTGTTATAAATTGAAATACTATTGTACTATAGTTATAATTTGAATACTATAGTTACAACTTGGATACTGATTCATCCCAGAAGTTCTTCATGTTTGCAAACAAGTCAAATAAGTATGGTGTAGTTTTAGAACTAGTAAAAGGAAGTATGTAATAGTTATGACATAAGCTTATGACTATAGTAAAATGGAAAAGCCTTAAACTTCTCAAAACAAAATCTTTATGTTGTTAATTGAAGGAGAATTCAAGAAACTGAAGATTAACATTAATAGAGAATTTCTCATAAAGAGTCTAGTAACTCATTGTTAACTTTATAATTGAAAAACATAGGAACATGTTCATGATTTAAGAAAATGACAACTTGAGTATTGAAGTGTGAATAGCTGCGAGATCACTAAGCAGTTGAAGTAAACTTAAACAAAAACCATGAGCTCTATGCTCTCTTTGGGGATATATAAATAACCAGTACTGTAAACACAAGAAAACTAACCATGTACTATAGACTTTTGGAAGATAATAATAATACGACTGAAGGTACTTTGGTAAGTACTTGCTCTTGTATTTTAAACCATTGTTTATGTTTTTTATGGAAATTCAATATGGCGTTAGTTATAAATACATTCATAGATTCATAACAACAAAAGAGAATTCACATTACCTCCTCGAAGAGAAGAAGCTTATTTAACCTTTTATTATACTAGCATCTTAACATGCTAGGAAAGTACTTTTCTCGATGTAATTTAAAATAAACACCTACAGGATCTTACGCTTACCTACTAAACCTGTAAGAACCAACATTCCATTTGAGTTAGCAGAACGCTAAGTAAGCCCTGATCTCAAACAAGATTTCTTACCTACTTGACAAAAGTAAATCATCAATATATCTAGTAGCAACTAAATGCAAATCCATTTTCTAACGCTGATGAAATTAAAGTTGTTAAGTCATTAATAGAATTAACATAGGTGTTTAAGATTACATCCTTAGTTTACAGGTTCTTTTATTGAAACAAACCCATGACCTTTCATAAACTGTTTCATTTTCCGCTAACCGTTAGCAGTTACTTAGCTGCGACTTTAGACATTTTATGTCACTTTAAAAAAAAATTATTTTTATGAAATTTTGGGTTATTACATGTGGTATCGGAGCACAAGGTTCAAACACTAGTCCTTAATTAAGCTCAACTTGCTTATATGGAACAGTAAATTTAAATAATTATGATGATGTTGTTTTCTTTGAATGATATACACATAGAGAAATTTGTTTTTGAAGTTCATGACAGGTATGGAAATATTGGAAGAATATGCAGATGAGGAATCTCCTTACATTGAACAAGATAATCTACAAAAAGAACCTATACAAGAAGATATAACCAATAATTATTTTGAACTACTACACACAGTTAAAGAATTAAAATCAGAGATGGAATCAGTTAAGAAAGAAAATGAGAGGATTCTAAGAGTTCAAGAGGAGCTGAATTAGATCTTAATAGAAAGATTTCATACTGAGGGTAAGGGTAAAAGAGATGATTTTGAATATATAGGTTATCAGCATAAGTATAAAAAGACTAAACAAGTTAAAAATGAAAGTAGCTCATCTTCCGAAGTATATGGTGATAAACACAACTCTCATTATACTAGTGACAGTAGTGAGGATAACCACCATACTAGAAAAAGAAAATATAAACCTTATGAATAAATCTCTAGGGAGTTCAAGAAGATCAAGCCGCTAACATTTAATGGAGAAACTGAAAAGGGGAAGAAGTGGAATCTTGGCTATCCGGGATGAATAAGTACTTCCAGATTTATAACTATTGTAATCAATTGAAGGCCGGGTTGGCTATTTATAATATTACGGGGTAATATGATATATGGTGGCAAGACTTAAAAAGAGTGAAGGGTATAAGAGAGAAAAACATTAATTAGAGCACATTCAAGAAATACTTCAAAAATAAATTTTTATCTGAACAGTACTATGAGGAAAGGGCTAAGGATATCTATGAGTTAAAATTGGGTACAATGAATATGAAAGAACTGAAAATTAAATTTCTTAGTTTGCTTACGTATGTGCCATACATTGTGTACAAGAAACGTAAGGTACAACAGTTGCTCAACTATTTACCTTATCATATAAAGGACAGGATTGAGTATGGCAATCTGAAAACTCTAGAAGAAGCCATGAGAAAAGCGAACTTCTATTATGAACAGAACCGTAAAAAGGAGAGTATGGCCAACTAGAAGGCCAAAAGGAATAATAACTTTGATCAAAAGAAGAAAGAGTATGTACCTAATCAAAATTCTAAAAATAATAACACCAGAAATTTTCCTAATAAGAATTTCCATGGAAATAAAAGTAATTCACAGACCAATCAGAATAATCAAAAGAATAAAGAATCTGATAACAACCACAGTAAATACACAAAGAACTTTGAATGAAAAGAACCCATAAAGTGTTGGGAATGCAATGGTCCACATTATGCATTAGTCTATCCCAATCAGAAGAAGACTGTCAACAACATCCACACAATATAGGAGGAGATGACTGTTGGTGATCTAGCGAGGATGATGCCCAGGATCAATGTAGCATTAGAGAATTGACAAGCAGACTATCAAACTTCCATGGTGGAAGTGGAAGGTAAGATAAATCAAATACCCATATCTATTTTAATTGATCCAGGAGCTAGTTTAAGCTATATTTCTCCTAACTTGGTATAAAAGTGTAAACTTCTAGTTGAAAAGTTTGCAAGTTCTTGATTAGTTCAGTTAGATACTGGTGCAAAGAGAAAGGTAATTAGCTTTGTAAATAATTTGTTAGAATAATCAACCCATAGTTAGCTACCTTAGACATTAATTAATCGATTTTTGTCTTATTTGCCTAGTTTCCAATATTCCACTCTATGCAAGTTGTCTTCCACATGTCCTAGAATTCAAACTTGGTAAAATTGAGTCATGGAGTACTTAGGAAACCTCCTGAAATCCATATTTAGCATATCTGCTTTATTCCAAATCCTCCTTAGCACATATTTACTTTTTCTGCTAAGTTTCCTGCTTTATTGAGATTTATGGAAAAAAGGAAAGTAAGACTAGGTGTAGTTGACTTGTTTTTTGCCCTCATCATCCTCCATTATTTTATCCTAATAAAAGCATGTATGAGCTATATTTCCATCACTTATTAGATTTCCTACTTGACTTTTCCAATTCGTGAGCCTCTAGATAGATTTGGAAACTACTTTATGCACCTATGGGGGATTTGACTAGATTTAGTAAGCCTACTTTTTGACTATTTCGAATGGCATCCTTATGCATTCAAATCTATCATGTAATTATATATTGTAGCATCCTATGATTTCATAAGGTTTTCTATTGTACACTTATTCAATACAGATTAGTGTTATGCTCCAATTTTAGTCTCATTTGTTTGTAATTTTGCATGTTTGATTAGCAATTTTGTGAGTGCAATTGTTCTATCACTTGGGGGTTCAATTTCCACATGGTATCAAATCCTTTGTAGATCAATTTATCTCCTTCCATATTGATATTGCAGGTTCAACATCTTGACTGAGAGCACATTCTGCTGGTCGAAGGGCAAAGTTATAATCTATGCATCAATCTCAAAAGATCATCTTGACTCCATTTAATTTCTTTGAATGGAAAGCAGAGATGGAGATACTGTTGAGAGAGAAGGGTCTATGCAGGGTGACTATGGAAATTGAGGCAGATCCTAATGCGGCTGTAGAGAAAATTAAATGGCACAACAGGAGGGATGAGGCCTATGGCCTTCTGTGTCTGAGCATATCCAAAGACCTCCTTTTCCACCTTAATGGATTGACATCACCTAATGAAGTATGGGAGAATCTTGTGGATCTTTTTGGTAAGATAAATGAGATGAGAGGACATCAAATCGAGGATGAATTGATCTCTTTGAGTCCCAACAGCTTCGAATCCCTGCAACTCTATTTTCCAAATTTAAAGCCCTTGTTTTGCAACTAAAATAGTGTAGAATTGAAAAGAAGAGAAACTAGTTTTGGCCATACTCTCGAAGCTTGGCCCTAACTGTTCAGTGTTTGTTTTGACCTTCCATGCCACCAAGTTGACAACTCGAGCCTGGAATATGCCTAAGCTTGCATAGTTCATGGAATCCCTCACACAAGAAAAAGATAAACTGGTGATGATGGGCACCATCAAACCTTCCAAATATCAAGCTTTGGTTGTTAGAGATTCAAGGGTGGATTCAAAAGGCAAGAAGAAAGCTAAGAAGCCACCTGAGCAAAAGAGAGACAAGAACAAGTCTCAAGAGGATCCCCAAGGCTCTAAGAATAACTTCTAGAAGAAGAAGAACAAAGGAGAAATGAGAAAGTGCGCATACTGCAGTAAGGGCTATCATCCTAAAAGCTCCTACATGAAGAAGAAAATTGGCATGTTGACCCAACTCCTAGAGAAGAATAACATCTCCCTTCCTAATTGGTTAAAGAAGAGGGAAGGAAGATCAAATTTAGAGGATAGAGAAAGAGTACATGCTTTGGCTTCTGGCACGTCAAGCTCACCTAGCTTCATCATAGACTTTGGAGCTTCAAGAAATATGGTTTCAACCAAGGAGGCATTCTCCTCTCTTGACATGTCGAAAGGTACACGAATAGTGTTGGGAAATGACTCTCTCACTGACAGTTTGGGAAAAGGAAGGATTGATCTTGACCATGGTAAGTTCAGTAATGTATTGTATATTCCAAGTCTTGCCTCTAACCTCTTGTCAGTGTATTAGATGACTCACACAGGGTCTCCAAAGAAGGTCATCTTCTTCCCTGATGATGTTGAGATCATAGAGATCTCAAATGGTAAATTCATTGCAAAAGGAGTTGTAGATCACACTTCGAAGGTATACATGTTTTCACATTTTCTACCCTAACCAAACCCTTCTGCTCTTCTGATTCATGCTAATGAGATAAGCAAGCTTTGGCATGAAATATTTGGCCATATTAACTATAAGTATCTTTCTGATCTAAGTGAAAAATAAATGGTCATAGGGTTACCAAAGATTAATTTTTCCAAGGGAGTCTTTCAAGGTTTTATATCCTAATAAAACACCCAGAGCATAAATTTGAGAGAGCTAGTCACGAGAGAAACTCTGGACCTCTTGATTTGATCCACAGTGATGTTTCTATTCCATGTCCTCATATGTAAATGAGTCAAGCCAAATATGCATTGACCTTCATAGATGACTTTTCCAGGTATTGTTGGGTTTACTTCCTGAAGCATAAGTCTGAAGTTTTTGGCCTCTTCAAAGTATTTAAGGCTTTGGTTGAAAACTAGTCTGGGAGGAGACTCAAGATCCTTAGATCTAATAATGGTGGTGAATATGTCAAGTATAATTTCATTCAATATTGTGAATATGTAGGTATTCATATGCAACATTCAATCCATTACACACCACAACAAAATGGTGTTGCTGAGAGAAAGAACAGATCACTGAAGGATATGGCAACCTGTATGATGGAGGATAAGACTTTGCCACCAAAGTTTTGGGCAAAGGATATAAAATGTGCATCCTATATCTAGAATAGGGTGCCTCATCAATAGCTTGATGGTATGACTCCTTTCGAAGCTTGGAGTGGGTACAAGTCATATGTGACCCATTTCAGGATTTTTGGCTCAAAGGCTTGGGATAGAATTCCAACAGAAAAGAGAAAGGCTTTGCAACCCCAAAGCCAAGAGTGCCTATTTGTTGGGTATTCTAAAGATTCAAAAGGGTACAAGATGTTCAACTTAAGCACAAACAAATCCTTCATTGAAATGAGTATTCAGTTCCAAGAAGATCCTTTAGCAGCAGTTGAAGTTGGAGAGTCTTTTTCACCACCAAAACCATTGAATGTAAGTGAAGAGACAAATGAGTTTTCTGATTCTGATATGTCTGATAATAATTATTTAATTGTATATCCTGAAAGTCCTATAAGACCAAAATGGGAATCAAAGACCATTCATGCAGCTAGGGAACTAGATGGAAATCCTAGTGATCCTAGGAGGACTAGATCTCACTTTGAGAGTGCCCTGTGTATGAAAGACCCTTTGGTTGTAGAGAAGTGCTATCTGATGGTTGAATTAGACCCATAGACATATGAAGATGCAACACATGATCCAAGATGGAAAATAGCCATGAAATAATAATTCATCTCACTCTAGAAGAACAACACTTGGGAACTGGTTGATCTTCCCCCAGGGAGGAAGCTAGTTCAATGTAAGTGGGTTTTCAAAACTAAGTTTGCTGTTGATGGTTCACCTTTGAAATATAGGGAAATATTGGTAGCCAATGGATACTCACAAGTGCATGGTATTGACTACAATGAAACCTTTGCACCAGTGGCAAAGATGGACTCCATCAGGCTAGCTTTAGCCATTACAGCTTCGAAGCAGTGGGAGGTACATCACATGGATGTGAAGTGTGCTTTCCTAAATAGATATCTCACTAAATAGATTTACATGTTGCAACCTCAAGGGTTTTTTACTAATCCATCTTTTGTGTGCAGGCTAAATAAATCATTGTATGGGCTTAAGCAAGCCCCTAGGGCTTGGTATGCCAAGATTGATGGCTTCCTGTTGTCATTGAGTTTTGTTTGATGCAAGTATGATCCTAATGTTTATTTGAAGCTGATTCATGGTTCTTTGATGATTATTGTATTGTATGTGGATGACCTTCTGATTACAGGAAGTTCCATTAGAGGAAATTTGGGGTCTAAAATGGGCCTTATAAGAAAACGTGCCAAAATAAGTTTTTGTGAGTTGGAATTCAAGAACCAATAGAATTTCAATAAAATAAGTCAACCATAATGGTTGAATTGGCATATTTGTCATTAAAAAAAACTACTTTTTTTGTTCGTATTTTCGACATATCTCATTGTGTTTTTACTCAAATTTCGATCGGGAGAGCTCGTTGGATGCAGAATTTTATTCCGCATACAACGAGTACCCGCACTGCATACTTTTGACGGACCCCGCTACCCCAAAAACAAAAAATACCTGAAAAAAATGTGATGATGATGTCATCATCACGTTTTTTCAGGTATTTCTTGTTTTTGGGGTAGCGAGGTAAATCAAAAGTATGCAGTGTGGGTACTCGTTGGATGCGGAATCAAATTCCGCATCCAACGAGCTCTCCCAATCAAAATTTGAGTAAAAACACAGGGATATATGTCGAAAATACGAACACAAAAAGTAGTTTTTTTCTTTCTTCCTCCAAAATTAATTAATATTATTTTATTATTTTAACCATTATTTGATTATTTTAACTATTATTTTATTATTTTCCTTAGGAGGCCCATTTTATACCCCAAAATTCCTCTAATGAAAGAAAGATATTTCCTCCATGAAGGATGCAATGAACCATGCATTTTCTATGACTGATTTGGGGTTGTTGAGCCAATTCTTGGGTCTCAAAATTGCTCAATCCCAAAATGGAATAAAAGTACATAATTCCAAGTATGATTTATATTTGTTGAACAAGTTCAAATGAAATATTGCAAGCCAATCAAGACTCCCTTCCTTTCAGGAGTTAAGCTTGAAGAAGCAGGTTCTTCTCCTATGGTAAATAATACACTATATAGGCAGTTGATTGGGTGTTTGTTGTACCTTACACACACTCGAACTGATATTTATTATGCAGTAAGTGTGGCTTCAATATACATGGATCAGCCTCATGAGATCCATTGGAGAGCAGCCAAAAGGATCCTTAACTTTGTTCAGGGGACAATAACTCATGGGATCTTCTACAAAGCTAAATTTGATCTTGATTTGATTGGGTTTACTGACAGTGATTGGGCATGTGAAAACACATATTGAAATTCAACATCAGGATATGTGTTCATGCTTGCTAAAGGACCATTCATCTGGTCAAGCAAGAAACAGAGTGCCATAGCACTCTCATATATAGAAGCAGAGTACAAAGGAGTTGTAAATGCAACAACTCAATGTTTATGGTTGCAGGGGATACTTGGTGAGTGTGGCTTTGAATTAGAGTTTTCAACTATTATATATTGTGATAATTAGGGTACCATTTGAATATTCAATGATATAGTTCATAGACAGAGAACCAACACATTGAGATCCATATGCACTACATCAAACAGCTTGTGCATGATGGCACCATTCACCTACTCTTCTGTGCATCTTCAGAACAAGTAGCAGACATCTTCACCAAAGTTTTTGTGAGAAGACATTTAGCAATCAAAAATCACTGCTGGAGATTTTTTATCATGATATGAAGCATGATTGATGACAATATTTTCAAATTTTGTTTTACTGTCCATGTTTAAGGGAGGATTTTCCCACTAGGTTTTTGCCTCTTTCCTTGGTTAAATGGACATGCAGTATGTAAAGGGTGACTAAGCCTTGTTGCTAGGACCTATATTTTTTTGTTATGTACTCATAAATTCAGGCTTAAGGGGGGATGTTAGAATAATCAACCCATAGTTAGCTACCTTAGACATTAATTAATCCATTTTTGTCTTATTTGCCTAGTTTTCAATATTCCACTCTATGCAAGTTGTCTTCCACATGTCCTAGAAGTCAAACTTGCTAAAACAGAGTCATGGAGTGCTTGGAGAACTTCCTGGAATCCATATTTAGCATATCTACTTTATTCCAGATCATCCCTAGAGCATATCTACTTTTTCTGCTAAGTTTACTGCTGTTAGAATATAATCTATTAGGGTTATATAATGTAAATAAATAAATAGTAGGAAGCCAAACAGGCTGAGCGGAAGGTGAAACCCAACTGCCATGTGATTTGTATAAATATAGGCATTTGCATTGGAATAATAATCGAATCAGGAGTTATTACCAACAAGTGGTATCAGAGCGCTGCCATAACTCCTGCGTGTTGCCAGTCTGCCCATTCTTGGCATTTTGCTTGCCAGTCCATTGCCAGACTGCTCCATCAGTCTGTCAGTCAAGTCGCATGCAGTGTATGCGTTACTCCTCCATCTGCCTGCGTTTATTCTCTGCTAAATTTTTTGCATGACCTAACCCTAATTTCTGGAATATACATATTGGAGCCTAATCCCGTGAGCGCGTTGAAGAGCTGAGTGCTGTAAATTATTTTGGATCACATTGTGAAGGTATTATTCTATGATGCGTGAAGCCTTGCTGAAGCGGGAAGCAGTGCGTAGAGCCTGTTGAAGGCTGCGTTTGAGTTGGGAGAACGTGGAGGCATAAAGGTGCTGAAAATTGGCGCCAACAATCCAACACTTCTAAAAATACATGCGGCAGATATGTGGCACTGTCGATGGTTTGTAAAAATATATTCTGTTGGGTATTTGGCATGCGACCATCGAATATCCAATTCCTAGAAATTGAACCGATGTCAAATATCAAAGATTAGACACACTATGAATATCAACGTTGTCGAAATTTCGATTCAAGACTAGCGTGAAGACCTGCGTGGAGAGTGAATCAGTTCGTGACCTTCTACTGCTGCGTGGAGTAGTCTGTGTATCTTATTGTTTGAAGCCGAAACAACAATTTGTTTTGTGAGCTGCCTCCACCATATCTGAGCCTGCGTGGAGTTGCATTGAAGGCTGCATTTTAAAGACCGCGATATGAAACTGAGAGCATATTTGCTGTGACCTATCTTTTATGCTGCGTGAAGATCGAATCTGAAGTTTATGCTATGTGGTATAAGACTGCTATGACCACCGTATAGATTCTGCATGAGTACTTCTCCAGTGAATTGGTGTGAAGACCAGCGTATTGGTGTGAATACCAGCATTGAATTAAGATTGACGAGTTGAAGGCAAAGATGGAGAATGGCGTGCTGACCCTTACCATCCCCAAGATGCCCGGCCGCGAGCCTCGTATGAAGACCATTCCAATTTCTGGCTGAGGAATGGAATTCGGTGACTGAAAGTAACAGTAGTACATGGCATGGCCCAGTAAATAATAAAAAATAGAAGGGTATATATATGATGCATTTTACATCGATAAAATGCAATGTGATCTTACTGCTTAATTATAATAGAGGAATGTTTTTTTTGTTTTAAGTGATGCAATCCAATTTTAACATTGGTATTGTGACTGATATATCAGTGATATTGTGACTGATATATGCTGATGGTATTGCTGACTGATATACTGCGTGCATATTGCGTTGAAGAAGGATGATATATATATTGTATTGAGCGTGGAGCTGTGAATGCTCTGCGTGAAGGCCCGTGACAATGTGTATATACCTTGCGTGAAGAACTGTGTGGAGAACTGCGTGAACATTAAACGCTAAGAGTGAACCTGAGCATGAACACGAGAGCATGAAGACTTCCCTTTTGGGAGTTGTGACCTGATATATATATGCTGACTAAGATATGCTGCATGAAGTTCGCTGCACAACATTTTTTTCAGTTCACTGCACAAAACCTAATTTTGCCCTAATCTTGTGCATGGAGTTTGAGTGGTAAATTCTGCATACATTTTTCATTTTTGGTGAATGAAAGAGGCCCGTGAATGCTATATATTGTGATTGTTGTTGATGAGTCGTGCATGCTATGTATGGTTCCTTCTCTTGTGATCTATGTAGAGAAAAATCCTTGTGTTTCACACCATTACCAATTGCATAAAGACCCTGAAGGCTGCGAATTGGTACTGAATTTCTTCTCCCTGAATTGCTGCGAATTGAAGCTGCGATACTGTCATTGTATCACTTTAAAACCTGAAGCTTGCATTGTATTCACCTTGGCAGAGACTGTAGACCTGCAAGGTTATTATTTTTTTCTATTTCTCTTTGTCATATCAAGTTCATTATTGTAAATTACACTAACAGTTGTAAAGATGCACTCTTTGGCATCTAGTATTGGTGCTGCCCTAGCTGGAAAAGACCAATCCAAAGACCCTTCCAAGGGAGATTGCAGCAAGAGAGGACGAGGAAGAAGAAATTTCAGAGGCAGAGGGGGCAGAAGCAAAAGATCAGATTTGCAGTGCAAGCATTGTGGAAAGACTGGGCACACATCAGATCAGTGTTGGGCTTCATGGGAATCCATCAAAGACAAGCATAACCAGAAGAAATATGACCAAGATGCTAGTAAATCTTCTCATTCTTGTATTGTTGCACATTGTAATCTTGGATTTAATGAAATGACTTCTCTTTCATCTTACAAAGTTTGTTGGCTGCTTGATACTGGTGCAACATCACATATGACATTTATAAAAGACTGTTTTGAAGAACTGAATGAAACAATAGATGGCATAGTGTACTTTCCAGATAAGTCAAGTATTAAACCAAAGGGAATGGGCACCATTCGACTGAAGATGCCTG
>LPNX010964249.1:87845-225611 GCA_001517045.1 Pseudotsuga menziesii
GCTGCAAAGAGGATTCTAAGATACTTGAAGGGCACTCAAGACGTTGGACTCAAGTACTCTAAAGTGGATGACTTCAAACTTATTGGGTACTCAGACTTAGATTTTGATGGTGATAAGGAGACAGGAGTATCAACTTCTGGATACACTATGATTCTTGGATCAGCAGCTGTTTCATGGAGATCACGCAAACAGTCAGTTCCAGCAGATTCAACAACAGAAGCGAAATATGTGGCTGCAGCTGAAGCAACGAAAGAAATAGTATGGCTCAGGAAGATACTTGAAGATTTGCAATAAAAACAAGAGAACTCCACTCCATTACTGGTCGACAATACTTCTGCAATCAAGCTAGCTAAGAATCCTAGATTCCATGATCGAACCAAACACATCAACACAAAGTATCATTTGATTCGACATCATGTAGAAGCCAAGACAGTCCATATTCGACATTGTTCCACAAATGATCAAGTTGTAGACATCTTCACCAAAGCACGAGAAAAGTTTGAAAGGTTTAGAAACATGCTCGGACTTACGAACACCCCTTCGGATTAAGAGGGGGATTGTTAGAATATAATCCGTTAGGGTTATATAATGTAAATAAATAAATAGTAGGAAGCCAAACAGGCTGAGCGGAAGGTGAAACCCAACCGCCATGTGATTTGTATAAATATAGGCATTTGCATTGGAATAATAATTGAATCGGGAGTTATTACCAACACCTGCTTTATTGAGATTTATGGCAAAAGGGAAAGTAAGACTAGGTGTAGTTGACTTGTTTTTTGCCCTCATCATCCTCCCTTCTTTTCACCTAATAAAAGCATGTATGAGTTTTCTTTCCATCACTTATTATCTTTCCTACTTGACTTTTCCAATTTGCGAGCCTCTAGGTAGATTTGGAAACTGCTTTATGCACCTATGGGGGATTTGACTAGATTTAGTAAGCCTACTTTTTGACTATTTCAAATGGAATCCTTATGCATTTGAATCTCTCATGTAATTATATATTACAGCAGCCTATGACTTCATAAGGTTGGCTGTTGTACACTTATTCAATACAGATTAGTGTTATGCTCCAATTTCAGTCTCCTTTGTTTGTAATTTTACATGTTTGATTAGCAATTTTGTGAGTGCAATTGTTCTATCACTTGGGTTTAGTTTCCATAGAATTGTACAGTAACTATGGATCAATTTGAAAATTTTGTTAAGCTTAATGTACTACCTTTAGGTTCATATGATATATTAATTGGTATGGACTGGTTAAAGCAGCATAGGGTGGTCTTGAATTGCTTCGATAAAACCTTTACTTGCATAAATAACGATGGAAAATTAATAAGTGTAAAAGGAATCCCTAGGAAAACAATCGTAAGGAAGATATCTACTCTGCAACTTAAGATAGCTGTTAGGAAAGGTTGTAAGGCTTATGCAGTAACAGTAACCAATGAATAAAACCTGAACAACATATATAAATTAAAATTGGAGGATATACCGGTTCTAAAGGAATATTCAGATGTATTTCTGGAAAAAATTCTAGGACTGCCTCCAAAACAAGAATTAGATTTTACTATTGAGCTGGTACCTGGTGCAGTGCCCAGCTCAAAATCCCCTTATCGGATGAATACACTCGAAATAAATGAACTTAACTCACAGTTAAAAGAACTTATTGATAATAATTACATTAGACCCAGTGTGTCTCCTTGGGGGTCACCTGTCATCTTTGTTAAGAAAAATCATGGAACTCTATGACTATGCATAGATTATCGCTAATTAAATAAGATGACTATCAAGAACAGATGCCCATTACCTCATACCCATTACCTCACATAGATAATCTATTTGATCAACTACATGGAGCCACGGTGTTTTCAAAGATTGACTTACGGTCTGGATATCACCAATTTAGAATTAAAGATGAAGATATCTTTAAAACAGTTTTTAGAACTCGATATGGACATTACAAGTTTTTCATTATGCCTTTCGGGCTTACTAATGCTCCAGCTGTTTTTATGTGTCTAATGAATAATGTAATGCACAAATATCTGGATAAATTTGTGGTCATATTTATCGACGACATATTAATTTATTCGAAATCTAAAGAATAACATAAAGAACACTTAAAAATTATCTTGCAAGAATTACGAGAGCATCAAATTTTTGCGAAATTTAGTAAATGCGACTTCTTTAAAGATAAAATCCAGTATTTAGGTCATGTGGTGACTAAAGAAGGAATTTCGGTGGATCCTGAAAAGACAAAGGAATTCGAAGATTGGCCAGTCCCAAAAGACGTAACTGATGTTCGATCATTCATGGGAATTACTAGTTTTTACCAGAGGTTTATCGAAGGGTTTTCAAGGATTGCAAATCCGATAACCTCTTTGCATAAAAAGGGGAAGAAATTTGATTGGAATCAGAAGTGCGAAGACAGTTTTAGAAAGTTAAAAACCTTATTAACCAATGCACCAATTTTAAGATTTGCTGACCCTAATAAAGATTTTATAGTATGTACTGATGCTTGCAATGAAAGTTTAGGTGGAGTATTGAATCAGGAAGGACATGTCATCACTTATGAGTCTAGGAAATTGAAGATTCATGAAAAAAATTATGCGACCTATGACTTAGAATTAGCTGCTGTCATACATGATTTAAAGATGTGGCATCATCATTTAATTGGAAGGAAGTTTATCTTAGTGACGGATAATAAAGGATTGAAATATCTATTAGATCAACCTAACTTGAATGCTAGGCAAGCTAGGTGACTAGCTTTTCTAAGTGAATATGATTTTGAAATTAAACACATCAAAGGGAAGGATAATAAAGTTGTTGATGCATTAAGTAGAAATGCAAAGCTGAATTTTATAGCAGCTATCAGCACTTATACAACAGATTTGGAAGAACAACTTAAAGCAGGAATAGAACAAGATGAAAATTACCTAAAATTACAAGAAAAAACAAAAGAACATATAATAGAAAGTCTAAGTACAGGGTACAACTTGAATGAAAAAGGATTATTGTTGTATGAAGACAGATTATATGTACCTAATGTACCTAATATTAAGTTATTAATTTTAGACGAAATTCATAAAACTCCTTATTCAGGGCATCTAGGTTATCAGAAAACTATAACCATGCTCATAAAAGATTATTTCTGGCCAAACTTGAATATAGAACTGGAAGAATATATTGCTAGATGCTTTGAATATTAGTAAGTAAAAACTAAACATCATCATCCAGCTGGGCTACTTCAGCCTTTGCCTATCCCTAGCTAGAAATGGGAGATAATTAGCCTTGATTTTGTTACTGGACTACCTAAAAATCAGAACTTAAATGACTCCATAATGATAGTGGTTGACAAATTGAGTAAAGAAGCCCATTTTATACCTATAAAAACTACTTATAAAGATGCAAATATTGTTGATATTTTCTTAAAACAAATTTTTTGGTTTCATGGAATACCGAAGGTCATAATTTCAGACCGAGACCTTAAATTTACAGGTAATTTTTAGAGATCCTTGTTCAAAGGATTAAATACCACGTTAAATTTTAGTACCTCTTTCTATCGTCAAACTGATGGACAGACTGAAAGAGTAAATCAGGTACTAGAAGATCTACTTAGAATGTACGTAAAGGAGCGGCCAAGTAAATGGAAAGATTATTTACACCTGGTAGAATTTGCTTACAATAATCATTATCAAGCTTCAGCTAGGCATAGTCCTTTCAAAATTCTGTATGGAAGGAAATGCAATACTCCCATCTCTTGGAGTAATACAGTGGACAGGTTAGTATTAGGACCTAAATTATTGAAAGAAATGGAATTAAACGTAAAATAGGTACAAAGTAATCTAAAAATTGAACAAGATCGACAAAAAAGTCAAGCAGACCTTAAACGAACTCCAAAGGAGTTCCAGGTAGGTGAACATGTTTTCATTAAGGTGAGACCCAAAAACAGTTCTCTGAGGTTGGGTAGCCGTGCCAAACTAGCACCTCGATATTGTGGTCCTTTTGAATATTGTCCAGGATTGGACAGGTAGCCTATCAGTTAACTTTACCACCAAACTTAAGAGTTCACAATGCTTTTCACATTTTTGTATTAAAACAATATGTACATGATGCTACTCATGTTATTAATTGGAATGATGTGTAGGTGGAACCCAAAGGAGATTTTATGGTGGAACCGGATTGTATCCTTGAGCGGAGGGAGATCTCACTTTGGAACTGCACCATTGGTCAAGTGAAGGTGCAATGGAAGCACCTTAGTCCAGAGCAATCCACATGGGAATTGGAAATTCATATGCAGGATGCATATCCAATTCTATTTCAGGAGAACTCTGAGTACGAGGAATAAATAACATCGAGGACATTGTTATAATTTAAGGGGGTGTGTATGTCACATGCCCAAATTCACAAAAACAATTTAATGTTATTTGAGGAACATTGTGTTAAATTTTATGCTAAGTTTGTAATTGGTGACCGAGTGGGGTCAAGAATATTTAATGTAATTCAGAATATTTTATTTATAAACAAATAAATGATGATACAACAGGTTAGGGAAGCTGTTAAAAGAGTGTTTACTAGTTAATTGGTGGAGGAGACTGGGTGAAGAGTAAATTGACAAGTTGCAGCATCCTCAAACCACTTCCAACTGTTGCAGGTGGAAACTTCCCTATATTTGTGGTTATGATTCCCTAAGAAAGTGGAATCAGAGCATGTGGATCATTAAATGAAAACTGACCCAGAAGACCTAGTCATCTCTATAAAATTTTCCATTGAAGACAACTGAGACTGCTCATTCTAGAGGTGATCATTCAGGGTGAATGAATTTACTCAAGAGAAATTCAATGGATGGGATTAATGAAGTGAGTTTGAGGGGTTAACTTCTGAGACTGAACTTGTTGCAGCTTCTAGGATGAAGTTCATACTGCTAAGAGAAGATTTTAATTACTGAGGTAATTGGACCAGTCAGGTGACAGAGGTCTTAAAGTTGTATTCTCCACCCAGTTCTCTGCCAAGAAGACCAAGAACACGCTTGAGGGTCTTAAGGAAGCATTTTCTAAGTTCTCTCCAGGAGTTTGGTTGGGAGGAACGGCCTCCTTAAGCTATTGTTGTCTTGTCATTAACAGGTTCTATTTGTCTTTATGTTATTTTTTTACTGTCTTCAGTAAAATATTCATTAGTTTCTAACTACAGGCATGTCAGTATTTTAGGTTTTATGGTGGAAAGAGTAACTGTGTAATGTTAGACTTGGTAAAATTACAGATTATGTTAGAAATAGAAATGAATATGTAAAATGCGAAACAAATAGAATTAGAATTCTCAAAATGTATTTTTCCACACCTGATTCAGGTAGTACTCTAGTACAATAGGGTGGTTAGGTGAATGGGATGATTCTTTTACCTGGATGAGAACTGTAACTAGATTTTACTTCATTTTCTTATGTTTGCTACTATAAAGAAGTATTAAATATTGTCTGTATTTATTTATTTTAGCTAAACTAAAAGTTAGGTATGTAAAATAATAGTAATAATATTATTATAGAAATAATTCTAGTATTAGTATTCTGATAAAATATAGAGATTATGGTTTAACAATTAACATAAGTAAAGTAAGTAGGCTAACATCTAAAAACCAGGTAAAAAGAAATTGTAGAAACATTTTTATACCATTGAATTCTAGACACTGTGTGTCTTTGTCTAAGAAAGAAGGATTCTACTAAATCTATTTAAAACCACAGAAGTCTCTACAATAATATACCACTTAAAATATGAAAGATAAATATTTCCTTTTTACTAGTATGCATCATGAAAACCCTAATTATTTCTTAACTGAGGATTAAAACAAATTGTAAAAATCATTAAGGAAATTATTAAATAAATAGAGCTAGTATAGAACTATTATCTGTAAGTAATACTATTATCTAATATCTATTATCAAACAGAGCTAAGTGCAAATAAGGATATTAATGAAATTTAGGGTTTATATAATAACTAACCCTTTAAAATCCAAAACCAAAATAAAAATATAACCCTTAAAAACACAGTATTCTTCCCACAAAATGTGCATGGAAAATCATTATAAAACAGGGTAATAATGAAATTATTACATATAAAAATTATTGATAAAAATAATCCAATATTAATTAAACCATTTGTAAATACAAAATCCTTTATTTAGGATTGGCTTATAGCCTTAATAGTCAAAGGGTCGAATCTCAGGCCTACTAATAAAACCAATTATGAACAAAATCTTTTTTAATTAAACAGTAACAAAATATTTTACTGATAGGAGAACAAAATCTAGCTCACATTACAACCCGACTGTTTTACAGTCTTCCATTACTAAAATTTATTGTAAAAACTGAAGTAACACTAGACAGAGGTCAACAAGCCTCTCTGAGTTTAGTACTGGGATCTTTTTAAAATAAAAACAAAATAATTTACATTGCTTAGGCCGTAAGGCTAAAAACATCTTATAAAAAACATTTTACATCGCAACTTCAAGACCCTGCTTTAGCCTGCACGAAGTACCCATAAGGGTTTCTAAATAAAAACATTGACATGCAGTAAACAAGTTTTAAAACATAACTAATAGAGAACAAGGGCCATGCATTCACCCATAGGAGCCACTTCCAAAATCCATAACCTCATGCAGGAAGAACCCTCGATGGGACTGAGGCTTACCAATTGGAAGCCCATGAAAGGACTGAAGCATGAGCTCATTTTCCACCCACAGTTTTGAAGTTGGTAGCAGCAACCTGCAAGTCCAAACCAAAAACTTTTTAATATTATTTACATAAATGGTAAAAACCCTCAAAGGTTAAACAATGAAAAGAAAAACTGAGATAGGGTAAGTTTACTTGTTAACTGAAAGTTGAAACTGAGAAGAGATGGCCACACCAGGTCACGTTGGCATCGAAACAAAAGGAAAGAACCCTTGAAGTCACCTCTGCGAAGGAGAAAGAAAGAAAACTTACTCAAGTTCAAAATGTAGAAGCTTTGGGTGAGCAATGCAGGAGTAAGACATGTATAGACTTCAGCCACAATGGGAAACCTACAACAACACTCGTGATGTATTCTTCAACACATAGAAGAACCCAAACCATACAAAAATTTACCCAACAGTCACAGTATGACTTTTTTAGGCGAAATGCCCAATGATAAAGGAGGTTACATGCCTCTCATGGCCACAAGCTCATAGCTCACTCGACAAGGAGGAGAACCCTAGGTATGAAAATGCAAAGGAGTAGGGTTTGCAATGTTATAAGTCAACCAACGAATGGATAAAATCCTATCCATGTGCCCTTTCAAAAATTTAAACAAGTGTGGGTCAAAATCTTCAAGTCAGCACTGCACAAAACATTTTTAAAACCTATCATTGCAAATAACCATATAACATATGATTGCTAATGATAAACAACATGCCATCGATATATAATATGTCATGGGAATTTAACAAAGTATAGGTTTAAACCATATAAGATTTGCTTGCCATCATTTCGATTCCATCATAATAGTTGTTTGGTAGGTAATACTACCTTAGGTTATAAGTTAACACATTTGTTATAAATTGAAATACTATTGTACTATAGTTATAATTTGAATACTATAGTTACAACTTGGATACTAATTCATCCCAGAAGTTCTCCATGTTTGCAAACAAGTCAAATAAGTATGGTGTAGTTTTAGAACTAGTAAAAGGAAGTATGGAATAGTTATGACATAAGATTATGAGTATAGTAAAATGGAAAAGCCTTAAACTTCTCAAAACAAAATCTTTATGTTGTTAATTGAAGGAGTCTTCAAGAAACTGAATACTAACATTAATGGAGAATTTCTCATAAAGACTCTAGTAACTCATTGTTAACTTTATAATTGAAAAACATAGGAACATGTTCATGCTTTAAGAAAAGGACACCTCGAGTATTGAAGTGTGAATAGCTACGAGATCACTAAGAAGTTGAAGAAAACTTAAACCAAAACCATGAGCTCTATGCTCTCTTTGGGGATCTATAAATAACCAGTACTGTAAACACAAGAAAACTAACCATGTACCATAGAATTTTGGAAGATAATCATCATATGACTAAAGGAACTTTGGTGAGTACTTGCTATTGTATTTTAAACTATTGTTTATGTTTTTTTATGGAAATTCAATATGGTGTTAGTTATAAATACATTCATAGATTCATAACAATGAAAGAGAATTCACATTACCTCCTCGAAGACAAGAAGCTTATTTAACCTTTTCTTATACTAGCATCTTAACATGCTAGGAAATTACTTTTCTCGATGTAATTTAAAATAAACACCTACATGATCTTACGCTTACCTTCTAAACCTGTAAGAACCAACAATCCATTTGAGTTAGCAAAACGCTAAGTAAGCCCCGATCTCAAACAATATTGCTTACCTATTTGACAAAAGTAAATCATCAGTATATCTAGTAGCAACTAAATGCAAATCCATTTTCTAACGTTGATGAAATTAAAGCTGTTAAGTCATTAATAGAATTAGCACAGGTGTTTAAGATTACATCCTTAGTTTACAGGTTCTTTTATTGAAACAAACCCTTGAACTTTCATAAACTGTTTCATTTTCCACTAACCGTTAGCAGTTACTTAGCTGTGACTTTAGACATTTTATGTCACTTTAATTTTTTTTTATTTTTACAAAATTTTGGGTTATTACAGTATCCTCCTTAATGATGGACTCAATTATGTTGTAGTCCAAAATGTTGGTTTCAAAAATAATACACGGGGTTCCCTCTTTTCACAAATCTAATTAATGGTTGATTTGTTGATTTTAGAGTTGGAAATTTATTGCATTGCCATGGTTGGGATGCAAATGGATTTAGCAAGTGAGGTTGGAAACTTCAGTTGGTTTCCTTGTGTAGGTGGGGATGAGTATTGGATTACTTATGTGCATAATGGGTGACAAAGATGTTTTATTTGTCATTTGTTGGCATATATTTGATAGCACGTGAGTACTTTTTGGGTTGGACTTTTTAGGATGGATTAAGGTGTGAAGTTGTATTTAACACAGAACACTGCAGGTGGTGATAGTGGCATGATGTTTTGTAAATTTGTCCTTCCAAGAATTAAAAGGTGGGCATTAAAGGCTGACTTTTTGGACAATTGTAGGCCTAGTCAATTTATGGGCAATTTTTAAATAATTTTAGACATTATGTATATATTTAATCAAGTAATTTAGATATTTAAGTGGATATCTTGTTTTTTGGTTTGTGGAGTGGTAATGTGACCTCTTCTATGACCAGCTATGGCCCCTACATCACTACTAGTGTCCCTCCCCTAGTACCAACATTGTTAAAAAAAGCGGGAATCTTTTTACTTTTCGTGGTAATTTATGGCACTTGTTATTTTGAGATGATACTTGGGTGGTTTGTATTTTTTTCAGCCATTCATCATAAGGTGTTTTTTTATTCAATTGATGATTATTGTATACCTTACTCTTAGTTGAAACAAAACTAGCCCATACAGGTTTTACCCTATCCGACAACATCTGCAGAGCAAATAAAGTCTCACCCGAGATGTTCCAGGGAGAGCTGTTGGAACCAATTGTCTGCAGTATGAAGGAGGACCGTGCATCTACTTATCAACTCAATGCAACATTATTCAATAGATATAATTATTCATATTATGCATTAACAGAATCATATCATCATTTAGTGGATCAGATCAACATAATTAGATCACAGCAGATACATCGAAGCATAAAAAGATCTCATAGTACATAGTCATTCATAGAATAGAAACATCGCATCATTCACATGGTTCTACTCAATATCCATCATGTCATATTAACCTTCACAGCAAAACACAGATTCTTCAAACCAGTTCTTCAGCTCACATACACATATCCAAAAATTTCCTTGAAGAAGACTAAGAACTCTTAACGTTTGCAATTCTAAATCTATTTATACGTGTTGAGTAAAATATGCACTATCTAATTCAACACTTAATTGTCAACCTGATAAGGGAGCTTGTGAGATGTAAACACTATATGTGTAGGATTGAAGTCTTGAACTAACTTGATCTAACTAAAGATGCAAATGCACTAACATGAACCTATATGATTTTAATCTACATGCATGACTTTCATAATTCAAATCCAAGAATTTTAATCTATATATGAAAACAAGAAATTAACTAAGAACTTGAAAAGTGACTATAATTTCAAATATAATCTAATGTATTCTATAAAGACAATATGATTAATAACTGAGATTCAAACTAGTCTAACGCTATGCTAATCTATTCTAGAAAGCAGTCGCTTGGTCCGAAAGCAATTTAACTAATGAGAGAAAAACTAACTACTTGTAGAAAAATATCTGATCTATATTATAAATTGGAGAATATTCCATGTATGAATGAGTAAATTCCTATCTAAGAATGCAAGTGTAACTGATTTATGGAAAGCAATGAATTATTTAATTGCAAATTCATATAAAGCAAAACAAGTAACTAGGGATTCGTAGAAAGAAAAAAAAATATTATTCTAAATACCAAGCGTAAATAAATGCGTTCCAAAACAGTAAACTAATCAAAGAAAACTAAACTTGGAGCTTTATAATCAAATATAAAACTAAGTACAAAACAATAACTGGAAATATATTCAATCTGCAAGAAAACCTACAACAGAAAAACAAAATACTTCTACTTTACCTCTTCAACAAACTATACCATAAACTAAAGAATGTTCACCAATCATAAAAAGACCATGCAACTAATTTACAACTTGAAGAGTAAAGTTACACTAAACTAGGTTATGTGAGCTTTTATCATCAAACTTTAAAATCTTGAAAACCAATGCATCTTTAAAATCTAAATGAACCTATTAAGCTTGAATTTAAAACTAAGTACTAATCTTTTACATCTACTTGAATGAAATAGCTTGAAGAAATAAAACTAATAAATATTGAGACAATAAAATGATGTGTAATTGAAAATGAAAGACTGGTTATGGACTCAAATGAAAACTAAAAATGGAATGCTGAACCTATTTTAGAAATGAGACAAATTAATATTCAACAAGATCTATGACAACATTTCAAACAAACTTAAGCTAATCTAGGTTTGAGGCATGAAAACAAATGAAAGTAACTCATAAACTATCTAAGTCATAAACAAAAATAAAACTATGTTGCTTCTATTCAAACTAGAACGATTTTTCACTCAAATAGTAAAATATAGGTTGAATATAAATGAATTTTATCATATTTAAAACTGAAATAATTAATTTATGTCTTAATATAGAACTAAATATGAATTGTTAGAGGTGGATTCGAATCCCAACTAGCTACATAACACGGTAGAATGCTGGAAAATTAACCTCTACCTTAACCAACTATTTCTGCAAAAATGAAATACTGAAAATTTTGAAAATAAATTAAAATTCTGTCTAAGTGTGAATTAAAGGCTGAACGACAGTCTGCATTAATGTATGAACATAAGGCTGAAAAAAATTCTTCACAGAGGGACGAACAGAAGGTTAAAACATATTTTGCACAGAGGGACAAACAGAAGGATGAAAAATAGTCTACATAGAGGGATGTATAGAAGGATGAAAAAGAGTTTGCACAAAGGGACGAACAAAAGGATGAAAAACAGTCTGCACAGAGGGACGAATGGCCGACCATGTGGAAAATTGCATAAAAATATAAGAAATAAACACCAAAGTGTCACCTATAGGAAAACAAACTTCTTACTTGCAGAAATGGAATAACTTACAGGAAAACATAATATATATATATATATATATATATATATATATATATATATATGTATGAAATGAATTAGCTACAAACATAAAGAGAAACTGATGAATATAATCAAATAAAACCTATGGTTGTTGAGGGGCCCTTCTAATCAATCAAGGGCTACTTTCCTACGATACTTAGTCACCAATCATTAACAGAGAAACAAGAATGATCACCAACAGCTAAAATAAAGACTTTTTATTAAACTGAAGCAAAGTTTTACAAAGAGTTTTCTCCTCCTCCTCTTCAAAACCAAAGAGGTATTTATAATATTATTACAATGGAGATCAGGTCGACCATCTCTTGCTAAAAATAGAGGTTCATTACTGCTATAACAACTACCCACGAATTCAGAAAATGGCCAACCACAATTTCTAGAAAAGTTGGTTTTAGAGAACCATGATTTCCCCCCAAATGGCTATGAATTTGGAGAAAATTCCATACAGTGACCGAAATGGGCCTATTCGGCACAAAACCCATGTGCCAGAATTTTCAATTTTTCTTTTGTGTGCCCACAAATCTAGCCTAAAAATCAACCATCTGTTAAAAATACGTGGTCTACATGGGCATCTAGATGAACGCCTGGATGACCTGTTACTAATATTTGTTCATAAATTCGTATTATGAGTGGATTTTATGCTAGTTTGTTGGCCATGTTGAAGGATGAGTGCTGGGTTGTTGAATTGAATGCTGGATTCCTGGAGTTGGCCTCCCCAACGTGAACCATTTTATTGAATAGACTGCATGTGTTTAAATGATATATCAATTGCGTATATGATGATCCAGGATGTGCAGATTCATGAACATGCATACAAAAAAAAGGCATGAGTATATACATTTTGTTAATTTAAAGCATTGTTACAAACTAACAAAGTGTTTTAAGAATCAAAACAAAAATTATTAAAACGTGGTTTGACTTTGTTTTATGTAATGACTATTTGTTTTTTTTTGTTTTTTTGTTTTATGTTATGTTTATATTAAAAAGGGATTAGTATATATTTAAATAATAATAATAACCGTTTTTATTACTTAATGGTTTATTTGTTAAATTTGAAGCTATGTTAAAGATGTATTATTAATTCAAAATTTTAATTTGTATATGCAAATATATGGAACCAACAAGAATAAGAGAACAAAGTTAAATCCAGGCAGTAAACCAATAAGAAACATGTTATTAAACTTAGTGCAAAACTTAGGACTGGAAGAAGGGGTTGAATGGAGTGCAGAACGCCTATTATTTGCAAAATACTACATTTAATACATAAAAATAACATATTTGTCTTATTTTATATTTACAATATTTTAATTAATAAAACAGAGTAAAAGGAAACCTTATTGAACATAGATGTATTAAATTACGATAAATAGGTCAGAAATTAATGTAAATAAAACCATTATAAAAGACAATTTCGAGGCCCAACAATAGGCATGCACCTTTACATTGGTGGTCCACTTAACCAACTTCCTAACTAATTCTTAACAAAATCTACAAAATAGTGACCAAAATCCACATAGAGTGGTCCAAATCTACAAAATATGGCCAAAATACATAAAATATTGTAACTCTGACTTGCACGTCATTTTCCACCTTGCACAGCATCTGTGATGCTGTGCAGCTAAATTGTTAGTTTTTCATCATTCAAGCTAGCAATATGATCTTAGGATCTTTGACTGAGAGAATAACATGCACAACAATAAAACACAAGAGACAAGAGACACAAAGAATTTTCCTCGGGGAAACCATAAAGGATAAAACCCCACAACTTCCTCAGAGATAGAATCAGCACCAAAAGTAAAAGCCAAAAACATAAAGATGATCTCCTGACAGTAGCAGTCTCTCTCTTATCCTAGTAACTTCTCCTCTCACTCATGCGCTCTAATGAGTGAGTGTGTGTGTGATAAATAGAGAGACTCACTCTCTATTTATATTCTTTCGTTCACTTGAAACCCACTCCAACATGCCGGCCTCACATAACAATTACTTATTAGAGCCGACATCTCTAGGAGTGTCTAATAACCTTAGTTCCCCACAACTTGTGGGGAATTTTCCTCCTCTGACCAATAGGAGGGTAACACAACAATGGGGATTATTTCCTCGACTTACAATGACTCACCTAGGGTCGACTTCTCTAGGATAGTCTAATAACCCTAGGGCCCCACAACTGTGGGCACTTTAACCGTTGACCAATAGGAGGGTTACCCACAATGACTTGACATAACTTTCACATTATAGAAACTTCTCGATCAGGACATCGGGGCATGACATGACTCAAGTACATCCCAGAATAAATTACAATAGATAGGAAATACAAGTGAATACATTCCGAAGTTACAATTACATCAAAATAAATTACCCCAAAAATGCCTTCCAACAAGCCCCCAGCATAATCCTATGGCTCGCCCTAGAGCCACAACAATTGGAAATAGTGTATCCGTTGATCTTCACCTTAAAGTCCCTGTACTGTTGGGTAATTTCCTTGACCTGTTCTTTGATTTTATCAGTAGTCTCTCAACTTTTTGTCACTTCATGCTCTAATGGGTGATCGACGATCTGTAATGTGACATCCTATGTGCACTCTTGAACTTCTTGTAGCACCAAAAATGCCTTTACCAAGAGTTGTGCACCAATCTCTTGAAATGTATCTAACTGTGTTGTGCACCTATGTTGATGATCCCTAGCCTTTGCAACCCACTACTACAAGTTCTTTAGTTTTGTGGCCTTTGTGATCTATATGACTAGTGACATCTCTTTAAGCAATGTCTTCAATGTTTCCAACTGCCCCTCGGCCTTCTGCAACTACGTGGTTAGTTACTCCAGCTACGCGTCTTGAAATACACTGCCCCAAAATTGTGTAGTCACGACAGTTCCTTGCTTCGCTTCTTGCTCCATTTCCTCCAGCTGTGTTGTGAAGTCGTCAATGGCACTTTTTCTCTCTACAACATTCTCTTGTGGTGTGTCTAGATGTACTAGGTACTACAAGTCTGCATTGTCACATTGTAATTGTACAATTATGACCCCAAGCTTCTTTGCTTTTGCTTCCATGTCCAGTTTCGTCGTGTTCTCAGGTATGTGTTGATAAGAAGCAGAAGCTGCATGTTACAAATGCACCCTACTATCCTCGAGCTAAATTTTCTCTACAACCAGTTGATCTTGATCCTTCTTGAGCTCCAAAATATCCTTCGCTTTCTCTTCTGTCAGTTGTTCTTTTTCCTTCTACAATGCCTCAATATCCTTATGTACTTCAACCTATTTCTCCTATGACTTCAAGAAGTGATTGTTGATTACTTACTCCCTTTCCACCTAATCTTGATTGGTGACCCTCTGCATGTGCACCAATGTCTGTGTCGACAGCGCATTGATGTCCACAAGAAGATCCTGCAATTATTGAAGTGAGACATTAAGGTCCTCACTATTATTCTCAATAACATGTAGAATAATTTGCACATTCTGAATCTAGGTCCCAGTGTTTATCAATCCAACCTTCTGCATAGTGGTTTCCTCCAGTACCCTATTAAAAACTGCATCAATTAAAGATTCAAGGTGAGTTTTTACCTCACCAAATCCGTATGTCTCTTTCTTCTTCATCTATTCTCTTGTTGCATCAGTTGCTATTGCAATGGTCATAATGATACAGCTAAATTGATATTTAGTCATTGGTATGTTGTTGCTAGCCACACCCTGATCCTACCTCTTCTTCATACAGGATTCCTCAAATAGTCGCTCTACATCTGAATCTATGGGTGTCTATGTTGACACTTCATCATAGTCGTGATCACTCGGTGGGTTGGTAAGAGGATCCACCGTTGCATAAGTTGGTGGACCCGTCAACACTTCCTCAATGTTGATAGGTTTGTGCCATTTCTAGGGCCAACCAGCAATAATAGTCTCCATCTTTGTGTCAGAAACCTTATATGTTGTGGGTAGCCATTGTTTATCCTAGTCTCGTCATGCCTATACATGAATGGAATGCGTCCCAATCACAAATTGAATGAATCATTGGTATTTGACCACTTCTTCTGCTGTCAGTCATGGAACCTTCACTACTACATTCTGTAGTGCCTCCCAGTATATCCATAACTGAATTTCATAGTCCTTCAGTCGCTTCGCTTGCTTTATGTACCAGAGGTTCTGATATCGCACTCCCTTACAAACCTTCACTATATCTATGCTCATCTCCTGATAATATTTTGGATCCATCTAAGCTACCTATGCAATCAAAATGAGTAACCAGTTGTATGCAAATGGTCGCTGCCCCGCCTGGACTACCAGTGCTTCTTCTTCCAACGGGTTCATCAAGAAAAACAACCATTTCAACTGTACCCCTTGCATACACTTCTCCATGCAGGTGATGACCCCCGAATTACATTGGTTGGGTCTTCTCATTCTGACAACCTTGCTAGCCAAAATCCTCACTGCAATGTGAACCATTGTCTCATTTATATTGTCAATGCGTTATGCTCGTCTATCACATTCCAGGTTGTATCTTTTCTTCAGTTGTGTAGACAACCTCCTTTCATTATCTTTCCCCTTAAATTACTACAATGTGTTAGGCCTCTCCTCAGGCATCCCCGTGATCTCTGAAATAAGTGCCACAGTGACTGCGACTAGCTGGTCTAGCCATAGATTCCCTCCATGGAAGCACACCAAAAGCTGCTTCACGCATGCATTTTGCTCATTCAACTGCCCAAAATATGGCATGTTGAGAAGTACCAATAGTCCTGATATCTCCAAACCTTGCACCCATTCATGTGGAATTCATTCTAGTGGTTTACCTCCCTCCTATGCCATTGGTATATATGGTTCTCTAGTAATATTTGGTGATGCAAGCATATCATGGTCCTCATATTTCATCCACATAAGCGAGGGCACAATTTCCCTGGTACATATCATGCCCTATGGAATCGTCGACATCTTGACTGGTTCCTTCTAGTTCTTCATTGCTTTTCTGGGCTTCGCATCGGGCCGACGGGGAGGCACATACCCAAGGATATCTATGGCAGATACTCATGCATGGGTTGATTATTCCTCAGCCCCTGAAGTTGATAGACATGTCTATGCGAGTGCCTCCTCCTATGCTTGCGTAGACGTTGTAGTCTACAACTTCTTCTAAACTAGGGATGTGGTTCATTATGCACCCTCTTCTTCTTTGGAACCGATGATGATCCCATCGGCATGCTTACAACTTCCTCTTCAATAGTTACCCCGACGACTAGTGAATCCATCTTGCTTGAAATCTCAATTGTAACCAGATCACTCAGCATGACACACCAATGCATCCAAGTTCACTATGGGCACCCCAACCTCACTGCACTCTGTGAATCGACTGTATAACTCAACACAGCTCATTGCAACAACTCTGCAACTCTATCAACAACTCACACTTGCACAATGGTGAATTTCGAACACATTCAACCACTTCTTATAGCACCGAATTGATCTTCCACCCATTATGACCAAATCATTACGATCACTTTTCATCATTACAACCAAATCATGCATTAATTGCTTGAATCCATAGTCGATCCTATCAATATAATGGTGGAATATGTCATTAATACAAGGCTCATTCGAGAGAACCACTAGTAACGGTTTTATCTACCCAATTTATTGTTGATTTGACGCTATTGCGACCCTATGGTCATCATGACATAACTTCCTAACTGTGATACTGGCTCTTTTTCTTGCGCATCCAATTCCTCTTGGTGCGCCATCCTCCTAACTTCCATCTCATGCCATTTTTTTTCCATTGCACAGTGCCTCAAGTATCACGTAGCTTCGGTCCCATCCTATAGGGCTTCAACATGCTACCATTCACTAGCTTTCGCACCATTGCACCATCTAACTATTGCAATTGTACTGCACCTTCTGAAGTAATGGAATTAATGAGATATGGACCTAGCCAATGCATCTCTAACTTACCTGGGTGTTTCGCGAACTTGCTATGATACATTAGTACCAAGTCTCCTTGCTGAAATAGGTTTGTTCTTAAGATGTCAATCATCCCAATCTTTTTGTCGATCCTTCTCAACGTGCTAGTGAAAAACTACAACAAAGTGGTCTTCCTTGAGCTACACCAACTGCACCAAGCATTCTTCTAATGTTGCTTCATCATCCATGCATGTAGTTGTTGCTATGCGCAAACTTGAAACAATGTACTCTGTCAGCATGACTACCTCTTTCCCATACACCAATTTGAACGGTGTATGTCATGTCAATATTTTGCAAGTGGTATGGTATGCCCACAAGATTGCTGGAATTTTTAAATCCCAGTCATCACGGTTTGTGTTGCATACCTTTGTAAGCGCATGCTCCAACACCTTGTTGAACGCCTCCACTGTCCCATTTATTTTTGGGTGATACAAGGCACTCTTCTTATGCTATATCTGAAGTTTCTATGTCAATGCATTAATTGTGTGATTGATAAAGTGACTCCCCTGGTTGTTCATCAATATCCTTGGGCATCCAAACCGAGTAACAATCTTGTCAAATAGGAACCTCGTTTCTGTCGTAGTGGTGCAATCTACAATAGGTGTGGCCTCCACCCATCTTTTCAAATAGTCTGTCATTGTAATTATGTACCATGCACCAGTTCTCTTCCCAAGTGGGTTGATTGGTCCCATAAATTACACAACCCATTTATCAGATGGTTGCAATGCCACCTAAGGTACCAATGGAATCTCATCCCTCCTTGACGATTTCCAGGTTCTTTGACAGACATTGCAAGTCCGTGCATAATCTGTTGCATCATTATTGAGAGTGGGCCACCAAATCCCTGTGTAGAGCACCTTCCTGGTAGTAGCACGGCCTTCATAGTGTCCACCAGTGAATTGCTCATGTGTCTGTGCCAATATCTTCTATTGTTCATGTGGTAGGACACATTCCCTTAAGATCTCATCTAGTTCAAACTTATAGAGTTTTCCAGCAATAAACTGGGAATCCATGGCCTTAACAACCAACTGCTTCTTCTTACTTGTAGTAAGCTCCTCTAGTGTTGTTCCCGTCACCAAAAACTTAATTATTTTTTTGTAATAATCATCAACCATCTCAACTATGAATAATTGTGCATTTGGAAACCCATGTTCAATGTTTGTTGGTTCTTCACCTGTCACAATCCATGACAAGAGGTCTGGGCCAGCATTCAAGTGAACCAGCTTCACAATTATCTCAAAATAAAACTCCTGAAAGAGAAGTAACCAGCAGCATATCTTCCCCCCCAACACAGGATTATTGACAAGGTATTTCAAAGCAGAGTGGTCCGTGAACATCTTGAAATGACCACCCAATAGGTAAAGTCAAAATTTTTGTAGTGCATATACCATCACCAGACCTTCCCTCTTTGTTGTAGTATAATTTCCATAGATGAAAACTTCTCACCAGCGAAAGAAATCTGGTGATCAAGATCTCCTTCCCATGGTTGTGCCAGCACCACCACTCCCAGCACAATTTATGATGCATGCACATGGACATGGAACTCCTTATTCTAATATGGAAAAAATAGTATTAGTGCAGAATCCATTTTAGCCTTTAGCATCTCAAAGATGTCCTGACACTCCTGACTCCATACAAATACCCCATCCTTCTTTAGCAACCTCTCTATAGGAGTCGTGATCACATCATAACCACATATGAACTTGCAGTAGTATCCTGTGTGCCCCAGTGTCACTCTAAGTTGCTTCACATTTGTAGGTGGTGGAAAGCTCAAAATTAGCACAATATTTGTGGGGTCAACCAACAGTCCTTGCTTGCAAAAAATGTTTCCCAACAACATCCCAAAAGGTGTGCAAAAAATGCACTTCTTCGAGTTTAGCATGATCTAATGTTGTCGACAGTGCTCCAGCATCAGTCACAGGTTCGCCAAATGGTCCCTGATCAATACATAAACCATCCAGTCGTCCTTATAAACCACCAGAAACTTCTGAATAAAGTCCTTAAATGCAGCAACAATAGTCCAGGATAATATCGCAGGTGCATTCTTGAGTCCAAATGGCATCATAGTGTACCGAAAACATCCCCATTCAATAACAAAGGTTATCTTATGACAATCTTCTTTTGCGATCTTAATTTGGTGATAGCTAAAAAATCCATTCATGAATCGATATATTTCTTGACCGCCCACTCCTTCTAATACCTCATCAGTGAATGGTGTCAAAAATGGATCATGCAAACACACATCATTCAATTTTCTAAGGTCGACACAATTCTGAACCTCACTTGTCTTCTTGTCTTGCATGACCATGGGGCTGATCCATTCTGATTCCTCAACCAACTCTATAATTTGAGCATCTAGCATTTTATCAAGGTCATCTTTGAACCTCTCCTTGTATTGTGGATTCATGCGATAAGGCCGTTGTTTTACTGGTTTTGCATCCGGCTTCAACAGGATCTTCATCTCTCCCATATCTCCCAATATTCCTTTCATCTCAAAAAAATTTGTAGGAAACAAATCTTGGAATTCATGCAACAGATCCATGATATTTTCCATGGTTTCTTCATCCCAGTAGTCCCCAAGATTTGCAAACATCGGGTTCTCCTCTGTCCTAATGTTGACCTTCTGAATTTTTAATGGTTGATTCATTGGATCTGTTGGTATGCCAGGTGCTGCGACATCCTGAATCCCTTTTGTTTCTGGAATATCGGTGTTCTGTAGATCATCACCATCAATTTTTCCTCCTGTTACATTGTATAATTCCATCATTGATTGCATCTAACAATGCGCATGTGGATCCACTAGAGATGCAACTATAAATACCTTCAGAACAATGTCATGGATGTGTTGCAAGGCATTATGAATAGTTGGATTGGTATCCATTAAACTAAAGGTGTGAGTGAAGCAAATCATCAAATCTTCCCAAGTAGTAATCCCTCTCCGTAACTCAGCTAATACATACCATGATCTCAGCATCTCATCCAACATGTGGATAAAATCATGAACCCACTCATCCTTTGGTCATGATGCCCATAAGGTCTGACACTTGATCAGATGATCACCAAGGTCATTCTTCCCATCATACCTTCTGGCATGGTACTCTTATCTATTGCCAAAGTGAACTGTCACCAATATTTGACATTGCAACCACCCGTGGATTGAATTCTTATGTGTCACCCACCAACATGCTGGTGTAGCCTTCAACGCTTCATCCAACACCAACAATCACTGCAGTTCTGACACATTATTCTCAAATTCCAGTAGAAACTTAGAAAAATATAGAATTCCTTCATTTACTGGTAATTAAAAAGTCTTAGTTGTGACTTGGAACAACGATTGACTAATCAGGCCACACTTCCTTAGCGATACCTCATGCATTTGATTCTTCCAGTTCTCTAAAGCATCATCGGAGTCGGAAGACGCAAACTTGGAGCTGTGCCAACCAAGTTCCTCATCGATAGTTAGATGGATGTAATAATATGAAATGTTATATGCATGATCCCATCCTCTTGTAGCTTCTTCCTTAATCCGCTCAACATATCTTTGACCTTTAGTTGGATCCATCGAAGCTATGACTCTAATGTCATGATTTTCAAAGGTCATCACTCGCTTCTTAAAATTAATCACCGTTAAGCTGACATGGGGCCATCCAATCCCCATCAACGTGGGATAAAAGCCTCCACCATAAACAATGTTAATAACATCAAAATCAACATAAGTCTTCATCCCCTCAACTTCCATGGCAATACACAGAAATCACCCAATTGGTGTTACTCCAACCTGTTTGTTTTTCATCACATTTAAGCTAGTATTATGATCTTAGGATCTTTTCACTGAGAGAATAACAAGCACGACAATAAAACACAAGCACATCACAAGAGACAAGAGACACAAAGAGTTTTCCTCGGGGAAACCATAAAGGAGAAAACCCCGCAACTTCCTCTAAGATAGAATCAACACCAAAACAGTAAGAGATCTCCCAAAACAGCAGTAGTCTTCTGTCTTCTGTCTAGTCCCAAAATTTCCTTCTCCGGTAGTGCGCCACACTTGGGAGAGCAAGTGATGTATTTCACAAGTGATAAATAGAGAGACTCTCACTCTCTATTTATATTCATCCATTCACTTGAATTGCCTTTTCACACGTAGGCTCAACCTAATAATTACTACTCGAGGCTACACCTTAATTAGTGTATAATAACTCAAGTGCCCCGAAACTGTGGGGACTTACCTAATGACTTGATATGACTTGATTACATTATTAATCCTCCTGATCGGAACATCGGGGCGTGACCACATGACTCAAATACATAATAGAGACATCCCGGAATAAACATCGGGTTACAATACATAATATACATAGAAGAATACATTCCGAAGTTACATATACATCAACACTCCCTCTTAACTAGGAAGGTATTCTTTCGACACAATTTTCAGCACTAGTCTTCTTCTCTATATCAACTGGATCATATCGTCTTCAAGTCATCTTCGTCTTCAAGTCATCATCGGATCTGGATCATCATCGAACATCATCACTAGATCTGGATCATCTCTCTATCTGGATCATCATCACTGGACTGGATCTAGATCATCACTCGATCTGGATCATTACTGCTGGATCATCGTTACTGGATCTGGATCATCACTCGATATGGATCAACACTGGTGCTATCTCATGATTCTTCTTGTAATAGGAAGTTCTACAGAGCCAGCCCTTTTTCATGCTGGTTGTAGGCCTACCCTCGTGTAGGTCTTCGCCCAGCACTTATATTTGACCTGCTCGTCAGAAAGGCATGCCCAGCACTCACTTCTGATCATGTAGTAAACTACAATCCCATCAGAAAGGCCCAGCACTCACATTCACCAGCATTATAGGACACACCTACTATCATCTGTGAAATGGCTCAGCACTTACAACCACCAACATGATAGGACACACCTACTATCATCTATGGAAAGGCACAACACTCACATCCACCAGCATGGTAGGACACACCTACTACCATCTGTGGAAAGGCTCAGCACTTACAATCACCAGCATGGTAGGAAACACCTACTACCATCTATGAAAAGGCTCTACACTTACAATCACCAGCATGGTAGGACACACCTACTACCATCTGTGAAAAGGCACTGCACTTACAGTCACCAGCATGAGAAAACACACCTACTATCATCTATGGAAAGGCACAACACTCACATCCACCAGCATGGTAGGACGCACCTACTACCATCTGCGAAAAGGCCCTGCACTTACAGTCACCAGCATGAGAAAACACACCTACTATCATCTGTGACAAGGCTCAGCACTTACATCCATCCAGGTGGGAACACATCCTGCTCACAATGATGGAAGGGCATGCACTCATATCTGATCATGAGGGGAACACATCCCAACAATCATATCAGAATGGCCCCCAGTCCTCCTCGACTGAGCTACCTGGTAACTGACCAGGAACCTCCATTCTCCTAGAGAATGGCAGTTGCCCTTACATCTGACCTGCTCGTCGAAATGGCCAACACTCACATCTGTCATGGAAGGAACTTAATCCTTTAGACATGAACATAATGGTTCAGCCCTTACATCTGATCAAGTGGGAACACATCCCTCTATCACATCAGAATGGCTACTCAGTTCTTACACTGAGTGTTCCTGGTAACTGACTAGGTGCCTCCATTCCTAGAATGGAAATTGCTCTTACATTTGTCCTGCTCGACAGAATGTCCAGCACTCATATCTGACATGGAAGGGAGCAACCCTACCACCATGTTAGAATGGCTCAGCCTTTATATCTGACCTACTCGTCAGAATGGATATGGATATCAGCACTCATATCTGACATGGAAGGAACAAATCCTCTCACCATGACAGAATGGCTCAGCCCTTACATCTGACCATGGAAGGAACCAATCCTCTCACCATGTCAGAATGGCTATGGGTCTCATCACTTTCTCTGGGAGGAAGCCTCGATTTGGAGAACACCAAGTCTCTCTCTAAAGTACTCGAACTTCAGCCTAGCCAATGGCTTCGTCAATACATCAGCTATCTGTTCCTCCGTCGCAACATACAGGAGCTTCACTGCTCCTCTCTGCACCATATCCCTGATATAGTGATACTTGATCTCGATATGCTTTGACTTGTCATGAAACACTGGATTCTATGACAACTTCATGCAACTCTAGTTGTCACAATGTATACAAGTAGCATCTAACTGGAGATCAAATATATCAGACAGTAGCTTCCGCAGCCATACTGCCTCACAACTAGTTGAACAAGCTGCAACATACTTTGCTTCATCCGTACTCAGTGCCACACAGGATTGCTTCCTGCTAAACCAAGATATCACACCTGATCCCATACTGAAGCAACATCCTGAAGTACTCTTCCTATTGATGGCACTGCCTGCCCAATCTAAATCAACATAACCTTCCAGGTTAATCTTCTGATTCGCATCATACTTGAGCCCATAATCAATTGTACCCTTCAGGTACCTCAGAATATGCTTTGCAGCTGTCAAGTGAACACTCCTCGGATCTGTCAAGTACTGGCTCAAGGTGTTCACAGCAAAGAAAATGTCTGGTCTCGTGTTCGTCAGGTACATCAATGACCCAATCATCTGATGATACATTGTAGCATCAACCGACTCTTGACGAAGCATCACTCAATAACTTCAGGTTCGATGCCATAGGTGTGGCCATCACCTTGCAGTCCATCATCCTGAACCTCTTTAGTATCTCTACTGCATACTTCCCTTGTCCATGGAAGATCCCATCTGTACTCTGCCACACCTCCATACCTAGAACAACAGTGCATCGACACATAACAGGAGCATCACTGGTATTCTGCCTTCAACCTTGAAGCAAAGGTTGGAATCCACTTTATTCTCAGTAAAGCCTAAAGTCATCAGCAATCTGTCCATCCTGTCATATCATGTCGAACCTCATGATCTTCTGTAGTCACTTCCTCTGAAGCGAAGCATCGTACTCCATCTGTCTTCTATGCTCTATGCACTGAAACATTCTGTACTGGAGTGACAAGTACTATCCATCTTAGGATCACTGGATACTACGATCCTCTATCTTGAACTTCTTCAAGAGTTCATCTTGCACCCATCTGTTAGCTTGTCATATTATTCTTTGTCTTTGAACTGTCGTCACTTGTTCTTCGGAACAAGTCTTCATCCTTCTTTGCTTGTAGGCGATTATGTATGCGATCTTTCCTACAAGTCAAATGCAATTGTATGGTTAGAAACATTTCATAAGGAATATTTATACTGGAAAACACTTATGCATAAATATATGATAATGCAACTACTTTAGCCAATACAACATTCATATATATCTCATTGAAACTTTCTAGATGCCTTCCATCTCTACCAGGACAACATTGAGATTGTGCACTAATCCAATATGTCAGCAAAGAGGTTTCATTCTAGATAAGTAGCAATGGAGAATTTGTATAGCCCCATGAGCTACTTACCCATCACATGCATATTAGTAGTATTAATGCAAACATCCTATCATGCATAATACAATAACTGAATATAAACAAATGCATAACAAAATAATATAATGAAATGACAATTGAATACTTATCTTTATTTGTTTCGAGGGTAGACTCCTTCTTGAGCCTTCAGCTTCATCATCTTCTTCATTCATAATAGCATCGTTTCTTATCCAAAAGCTAAGGTGGATAATAAGTTCTTCAAGAGTTGAGTTCTTCATATTCCTCATTGATTGAGGGATCTTCTTTTGGATGGCGATATCTTGATCTTCAATTGCACCCCTATTCTCTTCTCTTCTTATGATTCAAGCTTCTTCTTCTTCCAAAAGTTTGCTGAAAGTAATCACTTCCTTCTGGAACACATTCCTTGAATGAATTCCACGATCCTGGGAGGCCATTCAAGGTGGCCATCATCACTTCTACATTCTTCACTTTTTATTTTACCGCTCCAAGTTTTTCTTGATTTGAGAGACTCTTATGACTGCATGGTCTCTGCATTCTAGATCTTCACATTCTTCAACTAGATTCTTTAGGTCATATTCTGATTTTTGTTCTTCCCTTCAAATAGTTTGAAATTCTGTTCTGCAACCCCATTCTGTTGTGGATTATAAGGAGTTGACAACTCCCTCTTAATCCCTGCTTCTTTGCATAGCTCTTTGAATTCATGCAAAGTGAATTCTCCACCATTATCTGATCGAATGGTCTTGATCTTCTTTTCAGTATGGTTCTTGATCAAGGCTTTGTTTTTCATAAAGTAAATCCATGTCTTTCTAGAAAAATCACTAATAAAAGAAACATAGTATGCATACCCGCTTAGTGAGTTTGATGACATTGGACTGCATACATCGGAGTGGATGATTTCTAGAATGCCTTTGGCTTTGATTTTACTGTTAGGAAATGTCTTCTTTGTATTCTTCCCTTTCGCACATCCTTTGCAAACTCCATCATTCTTTGTTTGGAATGCAATAGGTAGTGCTCTATAGTGCACATGTGCAAGCCTTCTATGCCAAAGCTCATTTGGCTCTATCGTATCATGGATCAAGGCTTGTTCTAGATGACCCTTCAATTTGTACAAGCCTCCTTCTTGTTCTCCAATCACTACCGCATCATCAATTTTCTTTCCTTTTGGCCAGACGATGACTTGACCATCGATGAATGCAACCCACATTCCTTTTGCATCCAAGGCTGAAATGGATAGAAGATTCTTCTTAAGTCCTGGAACAAACAATACTTCTTTCATTGTTAGAGACTTACCAGAGTCTAGATTGTATGAAGATTCCCCACTACCTTTTATTGGATATTGGTAGTCATCTCCTAGTTTCACCTTGTGAGGTGATTTATGTCTGACAGTCTTACAAAGGATTCCTTGAATCCCGTCATATGTTTGGAAGCCCCACTCTCTATAAGCCAATCATCATTTCCATGAGTAATGTTACATGTGAGAGCTAATATCAGAACATATTCATCCTCGCTTGAAGAATCTTCACTTTCATATATGGATCTCTTTCTGGATGGTTCATCATCCTCTGCAGCATGAGCATGATGTCTTCTTTGGCCTCGTCTCCCTCTGAAACTGGAACCTCTATACTCATGTAGGTGTCCAATCTAGTTTCTTCAAAGAGATAAAATACTTCTATGCTTGGAAGTTTTCAACTTCACCAAGCTTATCATCAAGCTATTGTGATAGATCATATTGAAATGAGAACCTCAAATGGAAATACAAAAGATTAGATCTTACCGATTTGAGGTGTCCGTCCTTGTCCCGGAGTTCGTTGATCTAGAGTTTGTCACAAAAACCCTAATTTTCAAAACTTGGAAACTTTCAGATCTGATTGGACAAAGAGATAGATCTCTTCAAATGGAGCTGTCCAATGTACTCCTTTTCTGAAAAGAGTGGAGGGAAGCTCCCGAAACAGGAAGCCCTAAATTACTGATTTCTTCTGCAGAAATTCCTGTTACTGTTTCTATGATATATCTGAAATTACTGATCCTATGTGTCTGAAATTTCTCACTGAGGTAAATTATCATGTCCTTGATCCAAAATTGTAGGTTTCATTAGAATTTGTTTCACCATTTGGTATTTATGATCATTTTCCCAAGGTGACCTGTTACAGGACTGTTCAGAACAGCGAAGTTGTACGGAATGACACGTGTCACTGGTTCATCTTCTAAGTCTGATATTTGGACCACCGAAATAAAAGTCCGTTTCATTTCTGTAACATCTTCAGGAATTCCATTTGGACCTCTGTAGCTCAAGATATTACAGCTCTCTCCAGATGTCCTGTTCAGGGATGAATTATGGAAGAGGCTGGAACCCTAACTTGGAGAGATCATATCTCCTGGAGTACAGTGAATGTGAGTCTGATTTTTGGACATAGTATTCATAAGGATTTTATATTTGGCCGCTGCAATTTTAAGCTTCTGAGACTTCTCCAATCTCAGAATATAGTGACTGTACCAAAACTTAGCATTTTTAGTATTTAGGGTTTCTCCTAGCTCAGGGTCAAACTAGGGTTTGACTTTCCTGGAGTTTTACCCAACCAAATTTCTTGATCCAGGTCTCTAAACTTTGGTTTTGATGAGGAGAATAACCCTATGCTGGTCTCACTCAAAAATTCATCTTCTATAGAAAGCCCTAAATTCCGCATCGAAGACTGAAAATGCTCAGAATCAAATTCCGCTTCGACAGAAAGATGCGCCCTTCAATGGGGAGTCATCTTAGCATACTTTTGCTGAAAATATGTGGAGGAAGATCCACAAAATAGGAATCCATAGTTCCTATAGCTGCACAATGTCTTCTTCTCAGGTTAGCTTTGATACCATGTTAGTTTTTCATCACATTTAATCTAGCATTATGATCTTAGGATCTTTTCACTGAGAGAATAAAAAGCATAGCAATAAAACACAAGCACATCACAAGAGACAAGAGACACAAAGAGTTTTCCTTGGGGAAACCATAAAGGAGAAAACCTCGCAAATTCCTCTAAGATAGAATCAACACCAAAACAGTAAGAGATCTCCCAAAATAGTAGTAGTCTTTTGTCTTCTATCTAGTCCCAAAATTTCCTTCTCCAGTAGTGCGCCACACTTGGGAGAGAAAGTGATGTATTTCACAAGTGATAAATAGAGAGACTCTCACTCTCTATTTATATTCATCCGTTCACTTGAATTTCCTTTTCACACGTAGGCTCAACCTAATAATTACTACTCGATCCTACACCTTAATTAGTGTATAATAACTCAAGCGCCCCGAAACTGTGGGGACTTATCTAATGACTTGATATGAATTGATTACATTATCAATCCTCTAGATCGGAACATTAGGGCATGACCACATGACTCAAATACATAATAGAGACATCCCAGAATAAACATCGGGTTACAATACATAAGATACATAGAAGAATACATTCTGAAGTTACATATACATCAACACAACCTGGTTAGCTAGTTGCAGTTGTACAGGGGACCAAACCATCTATGGGCTCCCCATCTTTTTCTATGTTTTACTTGTTAGAATATTGACGTTTGATTCTAGATCGAAGATTACTGAATCTACGTCGTAGTCCCCAATATGAATATTCATGTGCATCTATTTTCGTGTATTTTTCTTATGTAAAGAGTTCACCGCAAACTCTTTTCATCCCTTGGTCGGTCGATGTAATAGACTCTCAATCTCCAAAAAGAGCATCAGGATCATTTTCCAGTGACAATCAACTTTCAAAAAAGTCTTTCAAAGTACCATGCTGTCATGATGGTCCTACTACCAAATTTGAATCAAAAGTAGTTGTCATTTCATAAACAGGAAACTTACCCGGATCTCTTATTATCACATCACGTGCTTCAACGAATGTCTCTTTCTCAGCTTTGACATTGAATTGCACCTTCTTCTTTCTAGCCAACTGGATTTGTGGAAATGGCCTATCTACTCCTATCATCGCACCTCTGTGAGTAATGACAACAACATCAACATCCTGCATCCTAGGTTCTGCTAAGATCATCATAAGTGTTGGTCCTTTATTCTGGTTCAATGGTGGATTCACGGGTTGGTTCACATTTTGATTTGTGTTCTGGTTCTGATTTTGAATCTGGTTCTCTTTTTGATTCTGCAACTATTTCTGGAACTGGTTCTGCAACTATGGAACGTTCCCTACCTACCACTTTGCGATCAGCTGTGGATAGTTCTCAACAATGTGGTCAACATTGATACAATAAGTACATTATTCTTGTAATTATGGGAAATCTCTCTGGTAATGTCCCATCACTCTACAATTATAACATTGTACTGGTTCATGACCTTGTCCTCCTCCTTGACCAAAGCCTCCATCTCATCCTCCTCAAAATCCTCCATGGAATACTCCTTGTTGTTTATCTGTGGTTGATTGAATTGCTGATGCAGGGGATTTCGCTATTGTGATACATACTATTGCGGTTGAGATTACTATGGCTATTGTAGAGCCATATGAATCTAATTATATTATGGTTGTGGCATAAACTACGGTTGCAGTTGCGGCTGTGGTACAAAATACATTTGTGTGTGTGGTTGCGGTGTAAATTGCATCTACGGTTGTGGCTGTAGTACAAACTGTGGTTGAAGTGGTGGTTGTAACACCTGTGGCTGCTGTTGCAGTTTATGGACTGCTCGATGGTTCTATCCCTTCACAAAGTACATGTCCATTGTTCTTCCCTGAGATAAATCATAAGCGTGACTATTCTTATCTTCATGCCCAACAGACTGGAAGAATGTGCAATATAAATTCACTGACTTCTTGACCATCTTCTGCATATATCCACAATCTTCATGTCGATGCCCATAAACTTGGCAGATACAACACCATTGCATACTGCCATAACTTAATGAGTTTGGCACTACCTACAACATGTAGTTTTGTAACTCTGAGCACTGATCCTTATGATGTCCCTCTGTGCGACATCGAGTACACTACACTTCCTTGTAGTGCTCTTTTCCTTTCTCGATATCTTACAACTAGAGGGTCACCTTCACCAGTTGTGTTTGAATCTAGTTCATACCGAATGAATTCTTGTCAATAAGTGAAGCTTCTAACTCATTGCAATCTCCAGAGCCTCTCTCTATGTCACAATCTTTTGCTGCATCAACGGTAGTATGATATGAGATAGTAACTCTACGATGGACCATTCCTTATACTGAATATGAATCATCTAAAAGCTAACTCTTTCCATTAGCATCTTAAATTTTTGATCAAAATCCTAGATAATTTCATTTAGATAATTCTTAATCTCCTTCAGTTCTATGATATATTGTGCATCACATTTCGGTTTTCTGAATTATTCAATCAATCCTATTCTAAATTCAACCAATGTTTTTGTTGGAGTCCCTGTAGGAACTTATACAAATTTCATGGACCAGTCCATTTCTTGACCTCAAAGGGTTGTCACCAATTGTCCCTTTTTGACATCATCATTGGTAGTTTGTTTGAAATTACACACTGCTTCACACAAGAACCAGTATTGCTCGGGGTCCTCATTCCTGTTTCCATGGAGTAGGGATAAATTCACATCATCACCCGCCATCTTGGGGATTCTTCCTACAGTCGTTGATCTGCTACAATTAGAGTGTTTTTGACAAGTCATATAAGTTGGTGTTGAACTCGTGTTTCTTCCTAAGTGTGGCATAGTGAATAGAGGTGTCAGTATGTTGTTGCTCTGGGTTAGCCTTTCCTTGGGCTCAGGCATATCCTAGTCATCTCCTTCATCGTTTTAGCATCTCTTTGTCTCATGTGGTCTCCCTTCGCGGCCTCTTGTCTTGGTCGCAGCAAGACTCTCTCCTGTCCTCTGCCTATTCTCTTGTCAAAACTGTGCTTCTCCTCTCGTAAGACCACTTCCTTCCTCGACTTCCATCACAATCCCATCGTAAATTCCATCCATCTATCCCATATCATACCATCCAACCCTCATCTCCGCGATACCTGCATCCTCTGCACACCATATTTCTACTCAGCGGAGCTCATCTTCAATATGCATTTTTTGTAGATGAGAATCTTGATAGACAATTGTAAATACAATAGAAACCTACCTATTGGTCCATTGAAGAACTCCCTTTCTGCATCACTATAGGATTTAACTATGTCGACCCTGAACTCAGTGATATATCCCTCCAAAATATTGTCAATCCAAACTTCAACAACCCTTGATTCTTTGTTAACTACCTCCTACAACTGCTAGATTAGTTTTGGGGTCGAGCCAGTTAGTTCACTTCCTTGGAAATTTGTTTTTTGATATGTCGACCACGCCAACCACTCATACAAGATGATCATAAATTCGGATAAAAAGTACTCATGTGAACCGAAATTCAGGTACCCTACCAACCACTTATCTGTCATCATTTTGGGGTTCTGATTCTCTTTCTCAGTAAACTCCCATTCCTTTTGGTCAAACCAATATTGGATATCTGGTCTTGTCGGATGCCACAACATGTCCTCCCTCCCTTCATATTATGGTCCCGGCAATGGAACCATTTGTTGACACAAAACCAATCGATGGGGGTTCTCTCTCTGTCAACACCCAAACCACTATGATCTCCCTAAGCATAGGGGCATACAGGTTTTACCTCATTCGGCAACACCTGTAGAGTAGATGAAGTCTCACCCAGAGCTGCCGGAACCAAGTTTCCGCAGTATGAAGGAGGACCATGCATCTACTTATCAACTCAGCGCAACATTATTCAACAGATCCAATTATTCATATTATGCATTAATATAATCATATTATCATTTAGTGGATTAGATCAACATACTTAGATCATAACAGATAAATCAAAGCATACATAGATCTCATAGTACATCGTCATTCATAGCATAGAAACATCGCGTCATTCACAGACACACATCGCATTCACATTTGGATTGCAGAAAATAGGAAAATAGGAAGATATAAAAAGACACAAAGGTTCTACTCAATCTTCGTCATGTCATATTAACCTTCGCAGTAAAATACAGATTCTCCAAAACAGTTTTTCGGCTCACATACACATATCCAAGAATTCTTAAAACTTGCATTTCTAAATCTATTTATAGGCTTGTGCCTTTACATCAGTGGTCCATTTAACCAACTTCCTAACTACTTCTTAACAAAATATAAAAAATAATGACCACAGTCCACATAACGCAGTCCAAATCTACAAAATATGACCAAAATACATAAAATATTGTAACTTCAACTTGCACATCATTTTCCACCTTGTGTAGCATCCGCAATGTTGCACAACTAACTTACCCCAAAACTGTATTCCAACACTCTCATACCCCATGTTTTTCTCTATGAAACAATTCACAGGCATCGCAATAGGGCAAATCATATTAACAGAGAAATAATCTTTTGCAGACTAGTGGGGTACCATTTTTTGAGACCCCTTATCCTCGATCAAACCGCCAGTCAAATCTCCCTAACTATGATTAAAGAGCGGTTCTAGGATGGAGAAAGGGTACTATGAAACAAGATGTGGACAATGACCATCTAAGGTTTCATGTTCTAAAAGAAATTATTGTTGTCTATATAGGAGATGGATTTTGGTTATTAGAATATTTAGAAAGAGTGATAGATGAAGTTAATATTGTTGTGAAATCAATTGTTGGAAATGAGTTAGGGTTTCAGGACCTGTTTTTGGGGAAAAATAATCCTAGTACCTCCCTGAAGTTCACAATTTCTTTTTTTTTTCCAGAATCTGAATGATAATGTCTTGCTTCAGGCATCTGTGAAACTATTTGGGATTAAATCCAAAGACTATCGAAAACCAAAGGAATTTAAGGTCAGATTAGATATTGATAGTTTTTTTTGGAAAGGATATTAACCTTGATCGGGTAGAAAACCTATCTTACATGGTGCTCATTGGGAGACTCGGATATGTTAGACTGAATAGGATCGAAATGGTCAACTAGATATCCAAGAACTGGATAATGGAACTTGATTGTTGTCTTCGGGATCATATTTTAACAAATGGATGGTTTTTCTTTGTGTTTTTATTGGAGGAAAATCCTCTTAAAATATTCTTTAGGTTATGGGTAATTGGGAGTGGTTCCCTATTTCTATTGCATTAGCATTCGGGTTTCAATTTGATAACATAAAAGATTAAAAAATTCCATTTGTGTCTTTTAATCCCAGGATTTCCACTTCAACTATGGACTAAAAACATTTTTATGGATATGGATGACCATTTGGGGAAGTTTATCTTAATTAATGAGAATATGCTACTAAATGAGGATAAGTGAATTGCCTATGTACTGATTGAGTTTGATGTTAATTGTGGATTATTGGTTGATTTCAATATTATATGGGGGATAAGGTAATTACCCATAGGCTAGAGTATAAAAACATTCCTTTCAAGTTTAATCTATGTCAGAGCACTCACCACTTGCTCCATAATTGTATTGGTTCCTACTTGGACTTGGAGATGGATATGTCCTAAAACAATTTTGATTTGGGAGCATTTAATTATTTAGGGCATAACATCGATACTTTTTCCATTCCATATAAGGTAAGTATAAATATCCTTCCTCAACACCATATGAAGGTTTAAAATCTGTTGAACTAAGATATATCAACTTGGTTGAAAAAGAGTATTCTAGAATTTCCGGTGTTGGGTTTTTTGGTTTGGATTCTTTTCATGAGCTTATTAATTTAATTAATGATTTGAGGGATACATCTAGTAAGACTCCATATCCTTGTAAAAATAAGCACCCATTATAATCTGAAGTGGTTGATTCTAATATTGGGTGGGTTGGGTATTTATCAAACTCACTTAATGAATAAAATCATGTATCACTTACACCAAATGGGGGGTTTTTTCTATGAAGTTACCCTTCACACATAGTGATAGTCATATGTTTTATAGTGTGTCAAAGATTCATGGTTCTAACTCTAGTAGGATCTCATCTTCCTTGGATATCCTTGTGAAGGTACCCTCCCCTCATAGTTCTGTTCATAAATGTAATGGTGAGTCAAGGTTTGGGAAGTCCCTTGATTTACATCCTCCTGCCAAAGACTTATGTTTTAAAAACCCAATGCAAAATTACTCAAATGCTCCTTCCATTAAAAAATATGTTATCCATGTTAATAATATAAGACGCTATAACTTCATTATATGTTCAAATAATAAGAATAAAGGAGGTCACTCCATAAAAGGAATAAATGATGGTTCTACTCGTAGTAAATATTTTCCCTTATCTACCAAGTTGAAGGAAGCTAGCTCAAACACCACATTATATGGTTCTTTGTTTGAAACTCGAGTGCTTAGAGATCATGTGCCCTTGATGAGTGGTTATTAATGATCCTAATGTCATTAAAAATTTGATGTTTTGGTGGAGCCTCAAAGATTCAATCCCTCAAAAGACTGTTTGTGAAAACAACTCTTGATCTAGTCATCCTACAAGAAACTATGTTCTTTGTTGTTGGTGCTTGTGAGACTTTACTGAAATCATTCCTAGGATGGGAGGCTACTGCAATTGATTTTCATGGGCTCTTGAGGGGATTAATGAAATTTTGGAATCCCCAAATTACATATTTTAAGTCCTTCCATACATACGCAAGTATTCTAGTGGAGGGAAGAATCGAAGGTTTTGATCAATTTGTGAAAATTATTAATTCTTATGCTTCATGCAAAGACTAAAAAGAGTTTTGGGATACTATGGACACTGGTATGATTCTTTAGGATTTGATGCTTATAATTGTTTATGATCTTAAATTTACTATGAATTCCACTAAATATTGTTATAATTTTGATGGTTATATAAGATCTTAAAACATTTCGCATTATAACATCATAATCATATACAAAAAGATAATTGAAAGAAATTCAAGCACAACCACACAAAAGAACATAGAGATTTATCCTAGGAAAACATCGTGGGGAATAAAACCCAAAAAAAATTCCTCAATATAGACTTCAACCAAGTACAGTGTAAGACCCCAAGAATAAGACTTGCCTACTTCCTCTCTCCTATATGGACGGCTCCTTCTCTCTCTAGTGAACTTGCTTGAGTTGTATGTGTGTCCAAATGAGGGAGGTGCATTCCCTATTTATACTAATCAGTGGAGAATCCTAATAACCTAGAAAGGCTGACTTCTATTCCCAATAAGGGATGACTTGCCTTGGGAGACTCAAAACAACAAATATAAAATTCTTTTGTGGGTACTATTTCCCTAACTTACAATGGAGGTTTTACCTAGTGAATTTTACATGAACAATTACATCAAGGAAATCTCCAAATGGAGGAATAAAATCTATCAAGGAGGAATATAATAAAATTACAATAGAATATCTTTCGAAGTTACATTTCTTTCATCACTCCCTCTTAATGAGGAAGGTATTCTACATCATCAGTGACAACAACAGCAACAACTGTACAACTGACTGGTGAATCTATATGTCAAAGGAAGTTTTGGAACATCAAGAACATCATATATCTAGAACATCAACATCCACATTGCATATTATCATGCAGGAGCATCATTATGCAACATCATCAAGGAACATCATCATGGAACATTGTCATAATGGAACATTGTCATGGAACATCATCATCATAGAACGTGATCATCATGAAACATCATCATTACAGAACATCATTAGCATGGAACAACGTCATCATGGAACATCATAATCATGGAACATCATCATCTTGGAACATCATCTTCATGGAGTATCATCATCATGGAATATCATCATCACAGAGTTTCATCATCCTCGTCATGAAACATCATCATAGTAGAACATCATCATCATCTCCAACATTAGTATGTGAACATGGGTACATCATCATCATCTGCAACATCAATATGTGACTACTGGTACATCATCACCATCTGCAACATCAGTACGTGAATATTATAACATTTTCATCATCTGCAACATCAGTATGTAAATATAGGAATAACACCACCTGTAACATCATCAGTATGTAAATAATGGAACAACATCAGTATGTAAAAACATGAACAACATCACCTATAACATCATCAGTATGTAAATACTTAAACAACATCACCGACAACATCATCAAGATATAAATACTGGAACAACATCATCATTAGGATCATCAACATTCTACTATTGGAACATCATCAACAAAAAATGAATGTTGGTGCAACATCATCATCATCAACAAATGAATGTTGGAACAACAACATCACCAACAACAAGTTAATTCTAGAACAACATTATCATCATCATCAACAACAACAACAACACAAAGTGCTGGGACAACATCATCATTGTCATTTGCATAGAGTGTTGGGACATTTGAAGCAACATCAAGCTGGTACTCTGATAGACCCAAATGCACTTGTCTGGATTACTAATGATTTCGGACCAAACAAGCCTATGAAAATAGACCAATATACCTGGGGATCAGACAAGCCTTGTTTGGCTTACTAATCCTTTCAGACCAACCAATCCTAGCCAGACATACCAATCCCCCTAAGATCAAATAGGCCTTCTCAACACTGATACACCAATCCCAATGGGATCAACCAATCCTTACCAAGATGACATTCCAATCCTAGACTAAGTTGCCACACCACTAGAACTTGAACCACATCATCATCATTCCCTCTTTCGAGGGGGGTCCTTTCAGACTACAACAATCTTGTCTCAAAAGTATTCAAAATTTATAAAAGATAGAGACTTAGTCAGCACATCAACTACTTGTACTTTATGACTTTTTCCTCATCATTCTTATCTTGTAGGTGATTTCACATGATCCTTCCTACAAGTCAAATTTAATTGCATGATCAGAATCATTTCGTGATATTCAAAACATATTCATAATGACAAATTCTTATGCATAATACATATGAAACTATATTATCCAATTCTCCAACATTCATCCATATCTCGTATACATACATTAAATTCTAAATTCCTTCCATCTCTACCAGAACTTTATTAAAAGAGTGCACTACTCCCAACATGTCAGCAGAAAGGTTTCAATGTAGACAAGTAGCAATGGAATGTTGTACATCACCATAGGTCACTTACTCATCACATGCATAATAGAAGTACACTACTCATCAATGCAAGAAATCTAACATGCATAAAATGTTTCCTAAATATAGGAGCATAAATATGTACACAACTAAACAATATCATTTCAGAAACAAGATATATAAGAAATGATAATTCAAATACTAGTCTTTTGTTTGTTTGGTAGACTCCCATTTGATATTTTATCTCCTTGTAGGAATTATTGGAGTCTCTCACAACATGCTCTTGTTCATCATCCAATTTTGGGCTTGTCTTTCTCATGTTCTAAAATGTTGAGCAATTCTTCTACACCACATATCACATAGGATTGTGTGTTGGTGATGAATCTGTGTGTCCCTTCTTCTTTATTCACAAATGCATCCCTTCTTATCCAATGTTGGAATGGATAAGAATGTGATTTGTGTCATCATGGGTTGAATCCTTTTGGATCAAAGTACATATTCCTCATCACCTAAGGAATCTTCCCTTTCTTTATTGAAGCCATGAGATCACACCTAAGCCCAGACTAAAAAAAAAATCCTAAAGTGTTCTTTATGTCTTTAGCACTGCCTTCCCAATCTGAATCTACATAATCGTGTAACTTGAGATATCAAACAAAAATATGATTTCATATTCCAATGTTCCCTTTAGGTACTATTGAGGCCTAGAAAATCACAGGTAACAACAGTTAGGGATTCTCCCCAATAAATGTTCCCAACTAGCCCATTACTGTTTGGTATGGGGAATCCGTCTGCTTTACTGTCCGGCTATTGTAGGTCAAGTAACAAATTAAAATGTTTTACCGGTTATGGCTCAGTCCACCATATATATTTTTAGTTTTTTGTGTTTAAGTTATGATGTGCAAGTGCCTATCTAAAAATGCAAATTGATAGAGATAACGAGGAGCGTCACAATGTGATGCACAGGTTCTTACCTCTCGTCTTACCTCTCTCGCATCTAAATCACAAACAACCAGAAAATAACTACAACTAACTAACCTATCCCCATGGAGAAAAAATTATCAGTTATCAATGAGTAATGTATTTCTGTGCATGTATTAAGAAAAATTACAGATAGCTATTATTTATTTCAAAACACATGAACATTAATAGAAATATGCACAACAAGATAGCTTATTGTTTATGACAACCTTCATTACTCATAGTGGAAATTTCACAGAATAAACTATAAGACATTCATAACATAAAAATAAATGCAATGAGTTAGAATGATCTCACAGTTAATGGACATAAGCTGAAAATGAAATAGTTCACATTCAACTGATCCATAGTCAAGCATTTGAAACATTCCACCAAAATTTCTCCAGCAGAAACTTGTAATTCTTTATTGCAAAAGGAAGTAGTTCTTCTTACAATATCTCTCAAAAATTGCTTGGGAAAGAAGTCTTTTCTACATCTAACTCTCCGATATTTATACAAAAAAGAAAAAACTTTGGGTTGCCCCCAAATGACTTTTGGGCTTCCCCAACCTTCGATCCCAAAATTTTGTCTTGTAGTAAGTGCTCATAATTTATACAATATATTACATTTTAAATCAAAATTTAATAGAACACTTTATGAAGAGGGGCCGCTTGGTCATTTATGAACTTTTTCCATGCCTGGGCCTTTGCTGCTATGACTTCAAAATCGGAGGGTTCAAGAAAACGAATATTTATCTTATACTTAGCAGCCCGATTCTTAACTACTTCTATTCTCGCCGGACTTAGGCACAGCTGGTCTTCTAGTAAGTGGATACTTACTGCTGCATGAGCCACTGCATTCTTCAGAATCTGTTCATCTAGATCCTTAACTTGTTGGATATCCTACTCATCTTCTTGATACCTATTTTGTAGATTTTCAATGAATAGCTCATGTTCTGGCATCGCCTCCAATCTTTTTTCTACAGAAACCTGGCATCTATTGTATGTGACTAGCACTCTTTTGCAGTATTCCGCACATGCTCCTCTTGTTTTCTTTACAGTTTTCTTGAATTATTTCTCAGTATTGATTGCAAACTCCAATAAATCATAATCCTGCTTTAAATTCTACCGATCTTTAACTGGTAGCTCCATAGGGGGTTCCTCATTTGTTTCTATCCACACTATCCTTCCTGTCAGGACTTCCAAAATATCTTGAGATCTGTCTAAGAAATACGAAGTGGTGTCCAATATTTCTTCTAATCTACTATGTATTTGCAAAATCTTACACCTTTCTTCCTCAATGCGCATTTGTAGTTGGTGGATCCTTCTTCTTTGAGCTAGAACATGTTCCTTCAAAGGCTGGAAATCTGTCATTTGTTAACTGGCATCTTTCAGTGATACTGTCAATGAAGCATTCTATCCCTCCAAAACTGCTACCTGCATTTGATATTGTTTCTCTTTTTCTTCACTGGCAGCCTTCTCTGATTCTAACTCAATGACACTGTTTTGCAACTGGACCTTCTCTATACTTAGAGTTTCATAGGACACTTGAAGGTCACTTTTCTCAGTTTTCAGCACTTGATGCTCTAGCTGTAGCCTCTATAATTATGCTAAGCTATTATGAGCATCCTTTTTTATTTTATCTATAGAAAATTCTAAAGCCATCTTATTTGCTTGTAGAGTCTGAAGTTTTGTCTTTGAAGTCCTCACTTCATTCTGCATGTCCTCAAATTTCCTCTTCAACTTATGCCCTTCAACCCTCTCTTTCTTCAGTGTTTCTTTTAATTGAGCTGCTTTCTTTCTTAATTGCTCAAGATCCGTCATCAGCCTATCTACATTATCTTCAATAGCTTGGTTTAGTGCTACCCTAGCTCTCGCTGTCAATCTCGGATCTACATCTATTCCATAAACCAAAGTCTTATCAGTTATCATCTTTCTTGATTGTCCTCCTATTTCAACCTTTTTCTCAGTTCTTTTGACAATCCTTTTCTTCTCCTTGTCATAGAAAATGGTGCTGAAATCAGGTACCTCTTCTCCTTGTTTCTACATGAAAGGTATCAAATTCATTCCAGAAAACACAGCTTGCCCTTAAGTGCTTCCAGAAGTTGCAGCAAGCTCCTAGGGATCAGGATTATCTTGTCCATGCCCTTGATCTATATGATCATGTCCCCCATGAGTATCCATCTGGTCAGTAGTCTACTGATCTTTTTTAGATCCTGTTAATCTCAGACCCTCACTTTCATCTTATCTTTTCTTCATCTCTGCTTCTTCATTTCTCTTTCTCTCCTCCTCTTCCTTCTTTGTTGCTTCCTTTGCAGCTCTCTATCTTTCTTCTTCTTCATTCTTTAGCCAGCTTTCTGCCTCTTGTGCTAGTATTCTAACATCTTCTTCTCTCTTTCTGGCTTCTTCTTCTTCAGTTATCTTAGTCTTCTATATATTTTTTCCTTTCCCGCCTACAATAGTGATTTTCTATTTAAATCTCTTATTTAAGGCAATCATATTCTTTGCACTCCTGAAGGTTTCTTCACCCTTCTCCCAGAAGTTAGTATACTCAAAATGAATGTTTGCGTCTTTGCAGTGTTTTGCTACCTTATTTCGGGATTCATTCTTTTGAAAGTTCATCTCACCAAAATGGAATTGCTCCAGCTCTTGCACAAATTATGCAGTCTGTTTTACCTTTGAAAACTTATAACTCCCTAGCCAAAAAGGTATGGCAGGAAATGTTTCTTTTTTATGCTCGAACAAAAAAATCCCCACACCATCAAGATATACCTTCCTAACTACCTCTTTATGCAGCACATAATCAGTGGCATATTTGGGAAGTAGAGAAGGGTCCCTGGAGCCACCATACCTTTTGATATACATTCCTTCCTCAGTTAAATAATAATCTCCATATTCCTCAATGACCTTGAACGCCTCTTCGGACATGCAGTTGCATTTAGTCAAGAAAATTAGAGTGTACAATGGCATGATCAAATGTTCACATATTTCTCTATAGTATCCATGGTATTTGTGTGCCCAAAATACTTTATATGCAGTGTATACAGGGGTCCTATCCCTATCCCAATTACACCTCAAGACTGGAAAATATTGGGTACACAGTATATAGTCAACTAAAATAGAGCTCATGTAGAACTCTGACTTCTTCTGTGACACCCCTCCCAAAGCTGAAGATATGCATGCTAAGAGGCTATTGGACACTATGTTTTACCAATTGAATATGGTTCCTTCAGTGGCCACATAGAAAATAATTGGTATCCATCCCAATTGGAATCTTTTTCTGTGAGCTCTCCCAAAAATTCTATTTAGCATCAGTGCTATAAATCTATAAGGGGTTCGGAGAGTGGATGTATCATATTCTCTTGATGGCTTGGTTTGAAATTTCTTCCATGGTATCATCATTTTTTCAACTATTTCAACCAAGTCCAAATTTGTCTCTTTCAACCAGCTTTCAATTAAGTAAATTTGAGTAGGAGGCAAGTGTTATGCCATTGAGACATAAGTAGGACTGTATGCAAGGTATCCCTGTTTGGAATTATTTTCTAGGATCATCGTAGTTACATCTTCCTTGGGAGGAATCCAACCGATCACTTCTAAGCATGGGAACAACTCAAGTCTTGTGGCTACCTTCATAAGAGCCGATTTCTCGATATTTGCATAAATAGTCAGCTCTTCAAATCCTGCATCAGGCACATTTTGATTTACAATCATCTTATATATTTCACCCCATTTATAATCTATCCCTGCCCCGTTGGTAGCTTTGGTATCTTCATATATGTATTCCACCTTGGTGATAATATCAACCTTTGGTTCTCCCTCGGCAACAAGAACCTTCTTCTTTTGTCTTTTAGACATATCTCCTTTGAAATAGTCACCTTGTCAGAAAAACAGCAAGTTCTTAGACCATTTGAGCTTTTAGTTAGTGTTTTAGTAATGAAGAAACACTGTAGCAAACTATTTACCTCTTCCATATGCATTTAAACATAAACTATACAGAGCATTAATGCATGAAAAGGAAAAAATGACAAGGAAAAATAAATCCTTTAAGTCCATCGTTTGCGACTAAAAATGCAACCCTAATAGAAAAAACTCATCATTCAAAATAGTATAACTCCTCAATAAATGTGGACCTCCTTGCTGCCATTATTAAACCTCAATTCGCTAGACCCTATCCTGATCCTCATTGCCGACAACCCCAACTCGAACAAAAAATCAAAACCACCGCTGCCCCACACAAAGAGTGTAGATGCATACGAAAAAAATGAAAGCCCCCCCTGGACGGCCATGAACAACCCAAAAAATTGGTGGTGCAGACAGCGTAACACTTGTCTGCATGAACGTCTAATCTTTCAGATAGGGACAGAGCATCCATAATGGCTCAAAACACAGGCTCAAAAAACCCCCACCGCCAAAACTGTCAAACTAGCTAATATTCCCTACGATGGTAAGCATGCCACGAGGATAAATATTAGTTTTAAATGGATGACTACACAACCTACATGCAAACCTAAAGAGGGAAGACCATGGTTCTCAGAATGACCAATAAAATAAAAAAAGGAGAAACCGTGGTTGGCCTACCTGGCAAAAATTCTATGCAGCCGATGGGATGACCCAAGAACCTCCACAATAGCAAGCCAATCGAATGAAATCCAGATAGCTGGGCATGGTGGTACAACTCGATCAACGAGGACTGGAGCGGATGCATTTTTCAACAAATATAATAATAATAATAAATACTCCACCTCTATATATAACCTTTGGTAAAAGAAAAGGTGGGGAAAAACCCTCATTGGCGGGAAAAAACCTTCATCGATGGGTGGAAACTCTAGTTGTCGGGTGGATAGTTCACTAGACAGACGCAGTGGCGGGCAGCAGACAGACTAAGGGTTTTGCAGAAAAATAAAAATGTCGGCGATCAGAAGCTCTAAGGCTAAAGGTCGGCAGACTCCAAACCTTAACATCTCCGTAGTGTTGACGATGCCAACGACTATTATCACAGTGATTGTGTATCGGTGATCGGAACTATTAACCACTACAGCATCGGTAAGGAAACATTATTCTTTGGGTGGATAGTTCCGTAGGCAGCCGCAACGGTGGGAAACAAACCAACTGCGGGTTCCGCAGATCATAAAATCATCGGCAATCGGAAGATCTAAGCACTATGCGTCAGCGATTCAAACCTCAACACTTCTGCAGTGTCAGCACTTCAAAGCTAAATGCTGCCTTAGTGTCGAAAATCCCGAGCACTAAACATCGTCGATATTTATGCATCGGTAATCAGAAAAACTAATCACTAACACATCAAAACTTCAAGACACAATATACTTTGCAGTTTCGGAGACACAAACGACAAGCCCTCTAAAACAGTGGCATCATAGAGGACTAAACCTCCAACCGCTTGTCAAAAAACATTTTGATAGCGAAAAGAAAAACAAATTCATCGAAAATCAAAAGGTTTGAACAATAAGACCATAAAGATATAGGCCATGGATTTAGCAAGAAAAATAACTGTTGGTCAGAATATTCTCTATTTTCCCTCCGATACAGCGGCGACATAGAAGACTAACGCCCCGATTCATTCAGACTTCTGACAGCGATAAAAAAAACATCGAACAATCAAAAAGTTAAGTTTTCGAATAAAACAAAAATCCACGGTTTCCGTGGTGTCAGCGAGGAAGACGGTAGTATTAGATCATTCAACTACCGAAACAGCGAAAAAAATAGTTAACCAAGCTTCCGAATTCAAACGATCAATTTTTTAAGTAGAGAAAACTGGACTTACAGGATATATTTAAAGAAATTAAACAAACCTGGGCTAGATAAAATCGAAAGGAGGGTCCAAACTTTTAAAAATTTGGGAAAAAGGTTGCAGCTGCAACAATTGGCGACTACCTGGTGAACACAGATATTTGGACAATTTCTTCTTTAAGTAACAGATTGTTTGAAAATAAATACCAACATGTTGAATTCTTCTAGATGTCTGGATTTCCCAAATGGTAGATGTATGTACTTTTAATCATTGATGATAGTCCAATTTAGGGAAAATGGAAACCAAGATTTCAAAGTCTAGATAACTCTTTTGAGGCTAGGGATATGAATTTCATTTTTTACCTTTGTCTTCGGGTAGCTCCCATCTTGGACACCACAGGATTGTAACATATAGTAAACATAAATATTCGTTTGTTCCTCATTCCCATGCCATTTCGCACTTTTGTGCTTTTGGACTTTTGTCCTTTCTTTTGAGTCCTCCTTTTTGCCTTCTTTTTGAAATTTTTATTTAGTCTCCTCTATCCATAGTGTCCTTTTGTGTGAGAGATGTATTTAATTTTTAGCTCACAGATGGAGAAGAACTTTGGCAATCTTGTTACTAATATGGTTCAGTACTTTGTTTTGATACATATTGCTTTCTTAGGAGTTTTTTTTACTCTTATTTTCCTTTTGGCTTTCAATTCTTGGCATGGGATCATTTAAATATAATATACTGTTTATCATGCTTCCTCCCCATGGGTCTTTTGCTGTCACCCCCTAAGAAATTTTTAATGTGAAATGGGTGGAGCCTCGAAATAGTATTCTAGACCTTTTGATCCTGAGTTATTTTACAAGGATTAAGTAGGACTTCAATGTGTTCATAGCCATTTAGGAAAACTACTAAACTAGAAGAAGTTCTTTCAAATAAATCAATAGTACATAGTCTCATAATCAAAGATTTTAGTTAATCCAAAATTCTGATGAACTCCATGCAACCAAAAGTTGTGCCTTTTATTGAAATAAATCAAAATCTAACTAACAAAAAATGAAAAATAAAATAAATAAAAAACAAACCAATCAGTTTATTTATGTACAAGATAACCAAGAAATAAAAATCAAGAAAAATAAGGTTTGAGAACTAAACCATTAACTAGTAAGTTCTCTTCCCACCCCTGTAGATCTTGCAACTAGTAAGTTGAGGGTCCAAGCTTGGTTTCCATTTGAAAAGGGCCTACCCATAACTGTTGAAACTTAGTGTGCTTCCCCTTTTCATCATGTAGATGATCCCACTTAAGAACCAGGTCTCCTACTTCGAATTCCTTGTGCCCAGCTTTATGCTTATCAAACCAACGTTTCACTACTTCCTGTTGACGCTTAAATCGTTCTTTGGATTTGGACCTAGACTCTTTAGAATTCAAAAGATTATAGATTCTAATCTGTAGGATTTCATTATTAGTACCTCTAGACTCCTGAGCTATTATGGAAGATGGTAACAGAATGTTGGGAGGCAGAATAGCTTCTTTTCTGTAAACAAGAGTGTATGATGACACATCTAAGGAATTCTTGGGTGTGACTCTGTCAGCCCAAAGAGCATTAGGTAACACTAAGTGCCAACTTCTCTGATTTTATATCACAGTTTTCTTTATAATTCTAATCAAATTCTTATTTGTAGATTCTACCAAACCATTTCCTTGTGGGTAATAGTTTGCAGAATAATGCAACTTGATTCCTCTTTCATTCGCAAATGCAGTTAATCTAATAGAAGAAAAGTAAGTAGAATTATCAAAAACTAGGGAAATTGGAATCCCAAACCTGGTCATAATGTGGTCTAGTATGAAATACATGACTACATCTTCATTCACTTTGCGTAATGGAATGGCCTCGACCCATCTGGTGAAGTAGTCAGTTGCCGTCAAAATGTATTTGTGCTGCAAGGAAGAATTTGGGTTTATCTCTCCAATGATATCAATCCCCCATTGCTCGAATGGTTCTATTATCATCACTGGTTTTAAAGGCCCTGATGCTTTAGCTTGTATTCCAACACACCTCTAGAAAACATTAGCATGAGAAACTTTAAACAGTGTGGGATAGTAATACCCAGCTCTAAAAATATTATGGGCTGTTGTATCTCTGGAAAAATGACCTCCTGTAGGCCCATCATGTAATTGTGTCATGACCTTCTTTGCATCTTCATGCTCTAAGCATCTGAGAAAAACTCCGTCATAATTCTTTCTGAATAATACTCCATCAATGATCTGATATGAGGCTGATTTTAGACATAATTCTCTTCGTTGTTTGGAATTCCAATGTTCCAACAAATATCCTTCTTGAAGGTAATGAACTAGGTCCCAGTACTAGGAATCTAGAGCTGTGAATAGAGGACATACATCCACCATACGTAACTCAACTTCATTGTCCCAGCTGCTATCTTCATTGTCTTTAACTTCAACCATTAGTTTACATAGTCCTTGCCCTTTTACTATGGAGGATGGTTTGAACTCAATATCATATTCTTGTAAGGCTGTTACCCAGTTGCCTCTTCTTTCTCCTAATTCCTTTTGTACAAAAAGAGATCTTACAGTTGGGTGTGGAACTATTACCTTAGTACAGTTCTTAAGTATGTATGGCCTGAATTGCTTTACTTCTTTGAAAACTGCATAATCTTATTTATCAACAGCTGGATAGTTCAATTCAGCTCCCTGAAGACCAGTGCTCATAAATGATATGGGGTACTCATCTCCCCCATCTTCCTTCTGTGTAAGCACAGCTGCTAATGAATCATCAGATGCAAAAGTGTACAGAATAAAATCTTTTTCAAAATTCAGACTTTTTAGTGAAGGTGCATGAGAAATAGATGTTTTTATCTTACTGAATGTGTTCTTTTCCACATCAGTCCATTTAAATTCTAGACTTTGTTTAATGATCTGTTGTAAAGGTTTGAAAATTTGAGCAAAATCTGGGACAAACCTTCACACAAAATTAATTGTCCCCATGAATGATTGCATACCTTTTTTGTTATGGGGTAAAGGAATCTGTTCTATGGCTTTAATCCTTTCTGGGTCTATGGAGATCCCTTTCTTAGAAACAATGTGACCCATTAGCTTTCCTTCTATGACTCCAAACACTCATTTCTTAGGATTAAGTGAAATACGATATTTTCGACAATGCTCGAAAATTTGTCTCAGATAGAATGTATGTTCCTCTCTCTTTTTTGAAAATATCGTGACATCATCGAGATATACCACAACACTACGGCCAATTAGACCGTGGAAAGCTATATCCATGGCCCTCTTGAAAGTAGCTCTAGCATTTATGAGTCCAAAGGGCATTCTCCTGTAAGAAAAAGTTCCCCATTTGGTTATGATTATGGTTTTTAGCCTGTCCTCTTCATCTACTAATACTTGATTATAGCCAGAGAATCCATCTAATAATGAAAACAATTCAGAACGTGAAACCATCTGCAATATTTTCTCCATGGGTGGGACTGGATAGTTATTTTTATCCCATGCATGATTGATGTTTCTAAAATCTACATAGAAACTGATTTCTCCTGATTTTTTCCTTACTGGCACCAAATTCGAAACCCATTCCGAATGTCTTACTTTGAATATAATCTTAGCATCCAACAATTTTTTCACTTCACTCTGAATCAAAGGTTCCATCTTTAGATGCATCTTCCTCAAAGGCTATTGGTAAGGCTTGACTCCAGCTCTAATCGAGATGACATGTTGTATAATATTTGTGTCATACATTTTAAGCTCTTCATATGTCCAAGAAAACACATCTTTGTACTATTTGAACAAACTAATGAACTTACTCCTTTCATCCGGAGAACAACACTTTCCCAAATTTACATATCTAGGTTCAACTTCAGTCCCCAAATTTATTATCTCAAATTGCAAGGATGAGCTATGAGTCTTGACATTTGTTGGATTTCTAAACTTGTTGTTTAAGTCAAACATTCATTCTAAGGTTCTAACTCCCTTAGGAATAAAATTCCCAAATTTTAATTATGCTTGATGTTCTTCATCATCTATTATTGCTCCTTTAAAAGTCTCATCATTCATCAAGCATTCCAAAATTTGTTGATCATCGTCAAAAACCCGTAAATTGGTGATCATATCCATAACAGAAGGCCTAAAAAGTAATTCAATAGAGCATCTATTATTAGAAGGTACTAGCCTTGCAGCTGAGGTAGCTAGTAAATCAGCTGCTACATTCTTTAATCTAGGAATGGATACAATATTGAATGCATTAAAGTTTATAAGCAAATCCCAAACTTCATTTTGATAGCCTTTCAAATGTGGTGAAATACAGTTTATCTTATTTCAAATTTGCTTAACAACAATTTCAGAGTCTCCATATACTTTCAGATTTTTTACTTTCAGTTCTATTGCCATTTTCAGTCCTTGAACTAGTGCTTCATACTCAACTGTATTATTTATACATTCGAACTCTAATATACGAGAAATAAAATGTTTATTTTTCTTTGGATCAATCAGGACACAGCCAGCTCCTGATCCTTCCAATGTTTTAGATCCATCAAAATAAAGGGCCCAAAAACTATCTACTTCTGCTGAACTTGAATTAAAAAACTACATCTGAAACTAAATCTACTATTTTATAGTCAATATCATCTGCCTGTGAAAATCGAAGGAGATCAGACTGTGTATTAGGTGAACTATTGGCTTCTTTCACTTGGTAATTTCCCGATTCCAATTCAATGAAGTAATTTCCCAACATAGAATTCACTGGCTCATTCTTTCCTTCTAACTGAGTAACATTGTACTTCATCTGAGGATCTCTTAATACTTTTATCTGATTGGGAATTTCCTTATGACGAAACCACAAATGTGACCACTCTGATGTGAAGTATCCATATAGCCTTTCCAACCACTCTCAACTCAAAACAAGTCCATAAACATCATGTATGTCTGCTACTACAATATCGATGTAATGACATACCTTCTCATTTTCATATAAGCGAATCAGAACATCTTCCATTTCCCCGATTACTTTCACAACTGTCATGTCCAACTGAAGAACCTTCCAAGTAGATGGTTTAGGTTGTCCATTGATTTTCTTGCAAACTAAAAGTCACATAACATTGATTGATGCCCCTAAGTCTACTGAACAGTTGTGCACATTAAAGTTAAAAATCTCAAAATTTAGGAGAAATGGTGGGGTTTTAAATTTAGACTTACCTCCCACACTTGCTTCACCAATTTCTTCTTCAAGTTGGTTGTTAGTGGGAAGATCTTCTTCTAATACTTCAAGTGCTTTTAACAATTTTTCTTTCTGTTGAGGTACATTACACATTTCAAACAATGAGATATTTGCCTTATCCTTTTTAATGTCTTCCACAATATCATACCCCATCTCAGGTGCTTTGAGATTCTTCTTGACATTATCAACCTTGTCTTCCATAGGATTAACAGGCATGTTAATCTTCTTAGGATCTTGACTTGAAATGGTAAATTTAGGTATTTTATCAGTTGTAGTGTTCTTATGTATCTTCTTCACATTTTCTTGAAGTTTCTTAATCTTAGGAAGTATCGTCTTGTCTTCTTTTAACAAACCTTGATTTCTTGTTGTCACATTGGTTTCTGATGTTTCCTCTTGTTTCAGAGAACCTTCCTCTTCTGTATCAAACATTGAGACACAATCCCATAAAACCAAAGTACCCTCCTCTTGTTTTTCAGTGGATTGATTGTCCTTTTCTTCCTCCTTATCAGTTTCTGTTAATTTGGAGTCCAATAACTGATTCATTACCAACGTCATAGAATTTATCCATTGGGTGAAATTCTTCTCAGAATGAGGTTGCTGATGAAAAGTGCAAAAAATATCCATGCCTACATTAGTTAAATTCATTGCTGCAGGACTATGTGGAGGTGGTTCAGGTTGATTGTTGTCCTCCCTCCTTTTATAGTAAGGCTTATATGATTTATGAGCTTCCTTTTCTTTTTCCAAATCTATTACTCTGTTGGATAGCTTCTGCATCATCTTCAACATCCCTTCAAAATCTTGTGACCACTCATCCTTAGGTTTAGTCAGTAATAAAGGTTTCTTACCTCCAAAAGTCTTTTCTTCTGACTGCACAGGATAATTTTCTATGCTCTCCATCTCAGCCTCTACCTTCTCAGCTTGTTCATAGGTTTCTAATAATGTAGGCTTGACTAATATTTTGGCAAACATGGCCAAGTCAGGCCCTAGAGCTGAAGTATAGCATTCAATCATAGCTTTTTCAAATGGCTTATCAACTGTAGTAAATTTTTTAAGATAAGCAGCAAATCTTTGGGTGAAATTATGAACTTTTTCTTTCCTTTCTTTCTTTAAAGTGCATAACCCTTTCATTAAAGTTGCATGAGTTTTCTGGACTGCATATTTACTTCTAAATATTCTCTCAAATGTGTCCCAGTCTGTGATTGAATTTGCAGGAAGGGAAAAATACCATGAGGCTGTTGCTCCTTTCAGGGTGTGCAGAAACAATCTATAGACCACATCTTCATGCTCTCATGCTCGTAGTCCTTCTATAGCCAAGTAAAAACTTTGCAAATGATCATTTACCAGAATTTTTTCACTTGGGTCTGTTACCACCTAAGTTGTACTTAGTGGTTTTTTATCAAGTGAGCCTAGTGAACCGGACAAGGATAACTTGTTCAGACTTCAGAAGACCTTTGGAAGTACTTCTAGGAAGTGCTTGTTGTACTATATCACATGTTCATACCCCATGGGGGAATTGTAACAAATGTTCTAGCATGATAGTGTCTGTAAAATACTCAGTCTCTTAGGATTTATATTTCAATCTGATCGGCCTAGGGTGTTTTTTCCCTTGGTTATTATTGGTTGTTGAATAAACGACTGATAATTTCTGAATTTTTCACTCCATACCTCCAAAGTTGGGGTGGTTGGCTTGGCATTTAGGCCTATTGAGGTTATTAGAGTCTATGTGTCAATGTATAAACATGCTAGACATCATGGTCAAGGCATATGAACATGTCTAAGTCCCCCTAGTTTTTTTTTCAATTTTTCATTTTTTTTTGTTTTTTCAGTGTTTTTTATTAAAATTTAATTTTTCCAAAACCTAGGCTATTTTTTAATAGTTTAATTGGAAAAATTGATTTTGTAATAAAAGTGGGCCAAATAATCAGTTTCAGTCATGTAGGTGCTCATTTTAAAGCTAAGAGCACCATGTAAACCCATGGACCCACTATTTCCTAGTTTTGAGTGATTTTCCATCACTCAAGTCAGAAAGCCCCAAAAATCAACTATTGATTATTTTAATTAATAAATTTATGAATAATGGAGAAAATCCAAAATCATAGATCAGTGGATTCTCAGCCAATTTGATTGAAATCAGTCAGATCTAAACCAGATTGACTGGATCTGACAAATCCTTAACTGAAGGAGGTGATCAAATCAGATCCAGAGTTGATCTTCAGCATCCTTTATGGGGAATTTCTCCCTCCCTCTCTCCTCCACATGTTTTCTCTCATCTAGATGAGTTTTGGTGGATGCTTCAGTCAACAGGTTGAGGTGTCAGTCAGATCATCTCTCCGATTGACAATTGCAGTCAGTGAGACTTAGATCTGGCTCAGTTAGACATGGATCAAGCATTGATGGACTCTCCATCAGCATATTTGGTCTATCTCCTTGGGATTTGCGCCCCCTGGGCTGGATCTCCTAGTTTTTTTATATATCCAAGCAGAAGCCTCCTCTTCCAAGTTAGTTAGAACTGGGATTGAGGTGCTGCTGCTATTGTACTATTGTTATTGTTCATTTGAAATAAATAGAAGCTTTGGAGGAAAGACAGTGTTGTGCATTGTATGTGTGGATGATCATTGGCATTTTTTCACTGAGGTAACCTGTATCTGTGTTCATAATTTGCTAATTGCTTGTAGATCCGTTGTTAAGATTGATAATAAGCTTATTATCATCTTGATAGGAAAGGTGCTTTTCAATAAGTTTATTGGCCATATCTTTCCTTTGATGCATGTTTACAGATCTAGATTCAACATGTTCTATAAGCTTATATGCATGTTATTATGAATCTCTGTGTATGTACTACTCAGATCTCACAAGTTTTTCGACAAGTTTTTTTTATTTCAGTTGAGCTGCAAGTTCCTAGATTGGACAGGATGCTGATCTAGTTTGCTTCTTCACTCTCTCCAAAACCTTCCAAAGGCATATTCCCTCGACATTCCACCTAAAATCTCCACTGTGGATCTTCAAGGCTACCAGCATTTCTTTCCTCCTCTTCCTCCCTCAAAATCAACTCTTTTACCTGGTTACTTTGTTCATAGCTTTGATATTGTTTAGATATATCATCTTAAAAGTAAATTTAACATAGATCTATCTTCTCAAATCCCATAGTCTAGATCTTTATCTTAAAAGGTTTCATAAGCATTCTAGATCTAGCTTTAGGGAAATCGTCCTTTTTGCATGGAATTTTAAAGAAAATTGGTAGCTTGCATGCATAAGATTTCTGTTTTCTGTTATAAAAGATAAATCTATCAATAAGTGCACATCATATTGGCTGCATAAAAGGCAAGCCAGGATCCCAAGGAAAGCTTGCTTTCCTTGGTTCCTTTCTTACCTTGTTTTAACTAGTTTTTACTTAGCATTTTTTGGTTAAAAGTAAGCTGACCCAAAGGTACTTTCATAGTGCTTTTGGGAATCTTTCAGTCTAATAAGATTGATATTTTTTTGGAGGAATAACATAAAAAATGAGGATCTGTTGCTCGAAAGTGACTTTTGGGCCTCTGAATCCCCCCAGGGGTCTCCCTTTTTGACTGAAATATTTAATTTTCATACTTTGTAAGCTCTTGATTTCATTCTATATAAGAATCAAGAGGAATCATATCAATTTTATGATATTTTAACCGCTGTTAACAAAAATAATTTTCGAATAGGCTCTTTCAAGCCCATTCCCCATCCCCCCTAGGGGGATTTGTGTCCATGTCATTTTTTTCTTTTTGTTCATCTTTTTTCAATATAGCATAGTATTAATATGTAGGGTAGTATACTTTGATATAAAACCAATTCCATATTCCATTTCTATTGTTTTCAAAGTAACTTTAATACTTACCCCACGAGCCTCCTTTTAAGTCGAAAGGTGAAGAAATGTTCGTGGTAGTCTAATTAAAAAATTGTGGTTTGCTCATATTTTTACGTTTCATTTTCTATCATCATTTGTTTCAGTAACCATAATAAAATCAACCCCTCCTTTTTTCCCCAATTGAGGTCCACTTGGACTGAAAGAGGTCCCTGCAGGGTTTTCTTTTTAATAAGAACACCCATCTTAAAATTTACTAAAATTGATAAGACTCCGGTGTGTATGCTCTGCACTTGGATTCAGTTCATCCGATCAGTCAAGTTTTATCAAAATCATTTGAGTGACTATAATAATTAGGACTCACTCTCCCAAATTGACAAACCATTAGGTGAAAATCCAACACCTAGATCAAACCATCACGGTGGCAAAATACCCAAAGGAAGCGGGAACTTCTGAAAAGTGACCTTGGGGCACCAATATCTATCACACCCTAATAGGTGCATTATGAAAAATAGACCCAGAGACTCCATTCATCCCACATATTCCTTGCGGGTAGCCGTGAAGGTTTAGTTTTGGACATACTCCAAGTACTCTCGGGTATATCTGGAGTCCTCCCCTTCACCTAATTTGAATCAACTCATACCTCACATTAACTTAAAATGTACCAAGAGGCAATTGAAAAACATTCACTCCAAGCACATGCAAGTATATTGATTTCTTTTTTACTCCATTTTAAGGCACTGGTTATTTTCTTGCTATATATTTATATTGTGTCTCGGCATTGTGCTTTCGTGCGCTCATTTTGTATCTTGTCATCTATGGTTGTTTATGGTTAAATCTCAAACTCCTAAGTAATTCATTCAGTTTAACATCACCATACTAATTAATTAGCCTTAGTAACTAATAGGGTCTACCCCCCTTGGCTTTGTGAGGAGTTGAGCCTAAACGGAGGAGTCAAGAACAACGTGACAGGCTTGACTCGATACTTTCCCCCAAGGACACACTGAGTAGCTTGAATATTTCTGCTACATGACCCAGGTGTGTGTAAGGTGACAAAAGGGTCAAACTTAGGCAACATTTTGTCAAAATCTTGAGGCAGATCATGCAAGGGAGGTGTCAGGTTTAAAGGTGACCTAGCCCTCCAAGCAGGTGGTGGAGGTGGTGGGTTTGCGTTTGCATTAGCCATAATTCTGAGTGGAGAATGAGGTCATGACTAAACATGGGTATGGAAAGGTCAACAATAAGGTGAACCTGGGTCCAATCGATTCAAAGGTTGGTCAACTTCCTGTAAGGCTGCTTCTACTAGTTCTTCAAGATCTTCTACCAACACTGAATCTTCTAACTTAGGGCGATCTTTCTTTTGATATTCTATTCTGGGTAAGATAGGAATAATCAGTAATCCTTAGATCTTCTTCACATATTCCCTAGTAATTCTTCTCATACCATCAACTACTTCGTTATCGACAGGATAAATATACCCTCTATCTTCAGGGGTTGTATTGTGAAACAAACTGCTTTCAGAACTTTCACCGGTGGATTAATTTCAAGGAAATAGGTTTCATCGGCCAGCCATGCACTGGAGGCCCTCCTTCTAGCACCAAAACCTGTTGAGGCCTAGAAAATCACAGGTAACAATAGTTAGGGATTCTCCCCAATAAACATTCCCAACTAACCCGTTACTGTTTGGTATGGGGAATCCGTTCGGTTTACGGTCTGGCTACCATAGGTCAAGTAACAAATTAAAAGGTTTTACCAGTTATGGCCCAGTCCACTGTATATATTTTTAGTTTTTTGTGTTTAAGTTATGATGTGCAAGTGCCTATGTAAAAATGCAAACTGATAGAGAAAACGAGGAGCGTAACAATGTGATGCATAGGTTCTTACCTCTCATCTTACTCTCTCGCATCTAAATCACAAACAACCAGAAAATAACTACAACTAACTAACCTATTCCCAGGGAGAAAAAATTATCAATTATCAATGAGTAATGTATTTATGTGCATGTATTAAGAAAAATTATAGATAGATGTTATTTATTTCAAAACACATGAACATTAATAGAAATATGAACAACAAGATAGCTTAGTGTTTATGACAACCTTCATTACTCACAGTGGAAATTTCACACAATAAAATATAAGACATTCATAACATAAACATAAATGCAATGAGTTAGAACGATCTCACAGTTAATGGACATAAGCTGAAAAGGAAATAGTTCACATTCAATTGATCCATAATCAAGCATTTGAAACATTCCACCAAACTTTCTCCAGCAGAAACTTGTAATTCTTTATTGCAAAAGGAAGTAGTTCTTCTTACAATATCTCTCAAAAATTGCTTGGGAAAGAAGTCCTTTCTACATCTAACTCTCCCATATTTATACAAAAAAGCAAAACCTTTGGGCTACCCACACATTACTTTTGGGCTTCCCCAACCTTTCAATCCCAAAATTTTGTCTTGTAGTAAGTGCTCATAATTTATACAATATATTACATTTTAAATCAAAATTTAATAGAACACTTTATGAAGAGGGGCCCGCTTGGTCATTTATGAACTTTTTCCACGCCTGGGCCTCTGTTGCTATGCCTTAAAAATTGGAGGGTTCAAGAAAACAAATATTTATCTCATACTTAGCAGCCTGATTCTTAACTACTTCTATTCTCGCCGGACTCAGGTGCAGCTGGTCTTCTAGTAAGTGGATACTTACTGTTGCATGAGCCACTGCATTCTTCGAAATCTGTTCATCTAGATCATTAACTTGTTGGATCTCCTGCTCGTCTTCTTGATACCAATTTTGGAGATGTTCAATGAACAACTCATGTTCTGGAATCACCTCCAATCTTCTTTTTCTGTAGAAAACTGGCATCTATTGTATGTGACTAGCACTCTTCTGCAGTATTCCACACATGCTCCTCTCGATTTCTTTAATTTTTTCTTGAATTCTTCCGCAATATTGATTGCAAACCCCAACAAATCATAATACTGCTTTAAATTCTACCGATCTTTAACTGGTAGCTCCGTAGGGGGTTCCTCATTTGTTTCTATCCACACTATCCTTCCTGTCAGGACTTCCAAAATATCCTGAGATCTGCCTAAGAAATATAAAGTGGTGTCCAAGATTTCTTCTAATCTACTATCTATTTGCAAAATCTTACACCTTTCTTCCTCAATGTTCATTTGTAGTTGGTGGATCCTTCTTCTTTGAGCTAGAACATATTACTTCAAAGGCCAGACATCTGTCTTTTGTTCACTGACATCTTTTAGTGATGTTGTCAATGAAGCATTATATCCCTCCAAAACTGCTACTTGCATTTGATACTCTTTCTCGTTTTCTTCAGTGGCAGCCTTCTCTGATTCTAACTCAATGACCCTGTTTTGCAACTAGACCTTCTCTATACTTAGAGTTTCGTAGGACACCTGAAGGTCACTTTTCTCAGTTTTCATCACTTTATGCTCTAGCTGTAGCGTCTGTAATTCTGCTAAACTATTATGAGCATCCTTTTATGTTTTCTCTACAAAAACTTCTAAAGCCATCTTATTTTCCTGTAGAGTCTGGAGTAATGTCTTTGAAGTCCTCACTTCATTCTGCATGTCCTCAAATTTCCTCTTCAACTTATACCCTTCATCCCTCTCTTTCTTCAATGTTTCTTTTAATTGAGTTGTGTTCTTTCTTGATTGCTCGAGGTCCGTCATTAGCCTATCTACATTATTTTTAGTAGCTTGGGTTAGTGCTACCCCAGATCTCGCTGTTAATCTCAAATCCACATCTATTATATACACCAGAGTCTTATCAGTTATCATATTTCCTGATTGTCCTCATGTTTCAACCTTTTTCTCGGTTCTCTTGACAATCCTTTTCTTCTCCTTGTCATAGAAAATGGTGCTGAAATCAGGGACCTCTTGTCCTTGTGTCTGCATTAAAGGTATCCATTTCATTCTAGAAAACACAGCTTACCCTTGAGTGCTACCAGAAGTTGTAGCAGGCTCCTGGGGATCAGGATTAGCTTGTCCATGCCCTTGATCTATATGATCATGTCCCCCCTATGTATCCATCTGGTCAGTAGTCTACTGATCTTTTTTAGATCCTGTTAATCTCAGACCCTCACTTTCATTTTGTCTTTTCTTCATTTCTGCTTCTTCATTTCTCTTTCTCTCCTCCTCTTCCTTCTTTGCTGCTTCCTCTGCAACTCTCTTTCTTTATTCTTCTTTATTCTTTAGCCAGATTTTTTCCTCTTGTGCTAGTATTCTAGCATCTTTATCTTTCTTTCTGGCTTCTTCTTCTTCAGCTGTCTTAGTATTCTGTACAATTATTCCTTTCCCACCTACAGTAGTGATTTTATGTTTAAATCTCTTCTTTAAGGCAGTAATATTCTTTGCACTCCTGAAGGTTTCTTCATCCTTGTCCCAGAATTTAGTATACTCAAAATGAATGTTTACCTCTTTGCAGTGTTCTGCTACCTTATTCTGGGAGTCATTCCTATGAAAGTTCATCTCACCAAAATGGAAGTGCTCCCACTCCTACACAAATTCTGCAGTCTGTTTTACCTTTGAAAACTTATAACTCCCTAACCAGAAAGGTATGGCAGGAAATGCTGCCCTTTTATGCTCAAACAAAAAGCTCTCCACACCATCAAGATATACCTTCCTAACTACCTGTTTATGCAACGCATAATCAGTGGCATATTTGGGAAGTAGAGAAGGTGTCCTGGAGCCACCATACATTCTGATATACATTCCTTCCTAAGTTAAATAATAATCTCCATATTCCTCAATGACCTTGAATGCCTCTTCGCACATGCAGTTGCATTCAGTCAGGAAAATTAGAGTGTACAGCGGCATGATGAAATGTTCACATATTTCGTTGTAGTAGCCATGGTATTTGTGTGCCCAAAATACTTTATATGCAGTGTATATAGGGGTCATATCCCTATCCCAATTACACCTCAAGAATGGAAAATATTGGGTACACAATATACAGTCAACTAAAATAGAGCTCATGTAGAACTCTGACTTATTCTATGACACCCCTCCCAAAGCTAAAGATATATATGCTGAGAGGCTATTCGACACTATGTTTGACCAATTGAATATGGTTCCTTGAGTGGCCACATAGAAAATAATTGGTATCCATCCCAATTGGAAGCTTTTTCCGTGCACTTTCCCAAAAGTTCTATTTAGCATCAGTGCTATAAATATATAAGGGGTCCAGAGAGTGGATGTATCATATTCTCCTGATGGCCTGGTTTGAAATTTCTTCCCTAGTATTATCATTCTTTTAACTATTTCAATCAGGTCCAAATTTGTCTCTTTCAACCAGCTTTCAGTTAAGTAAATTTGAGCAGGAGGGAGGTGATATGCCATTGAGACATAAGCAGGACTGTATGCAGCATATCCCTGTTTGGTAGTATTTTCCAGGATCATCGTAGTTACATTTTCCCTGGGTATAATCCAACCGATCACCTCTGAGCATGGGAACAACTCAAGTCTTGTGGCTACCTTCATAAGAGCCGATTTCTTGATATTTGCATAAATAGTCAGCTCTTCAAATCCCGCATCAGGCACATTTTCATTTACAATCATCCTATATATTTCACCTCATTTATAATATGGCTCTTCCCCAGTGGTAGCTTTGGTATCTTCATATATGTATTCCACCTTGGTGATAATCTCAACCTCTGGTTCTCCCTCGGCAACAGGAGCCTTCTTCTTTTGTCTTTTAGACATATCTCCTTTGAAATAGTCACCCTGTTAGAAACATAGCAAGTTCTTAGACCATTTGATCTTTTAGTTAGTGTTTTAGTAATGAATAAACCCTGTAGCAAACTATTTACCTCTTCCATATGCATTTAAACATAAACTATACAGAGCATTAATGCATGAAAAGGAAAAAATGACAAGGCAAAATAAATCCTTTAAGTCCACCATCTGTGACTAAAAGCGCAACCCTGATAGAAAAAACTCATCATTCAAAATAATATAACTCCTCAATAAACATGGACCACCTTGCTGCCATTGTTAAACCTCAAATCTCTAGACCCTATCCTGATCCTCATCGCCGACAACCCCAACTCGAACAAAAAATCAAAACCCCCGCTGCCCCACGCAAAGAGGGTAGATGCATATGAAAAAAATGAAACCCCCCCCCCCCCCCAGATGACCATGAACAACCCAAAAAATGGGTGGTGCAGACAGCATAACACTTTTCTACACCAACCCCTAATCTTTCAGATAGGGACAGAGCATCCATAATGGCTCAAAACGTAAGCTCAAAAAACCCCCACCGCCAAAACTGTCAAACTAGTTGATATGCCCTACGATGGTAAGCATGGAACAAGAATAAATATTCATTTTAAATGGATGACTACACAACCTACGGGAAAAATTAACCAGGGAATACCATGGTTCTCAAAATGACGAATAAAATCAAAAAGAAGAAACCATGGTTGTCCTACCTGGAAAAAATGTTGTGCAGTTGGTGGGATGACCCAAGAATCTCCACAATAGCAAGCCAATCGAATGAAATCCAGACAGCAGGGCACGATGGTACAACTCAATCAACAAGGACTAGAGTAGATGCATTTTTCAACCAAAGATAATAATAATAAAAAATACTGCAGCTCTATATATAACCTTTGGTAAAAGAAAAGGTGGGGAAAACCCCTCATCGGTGGGTGAAAACTCTAGCTGTCAGGTTGATAGTTCACTAGACAGCCGCAACGGCGGGCAGCAGATAGACTAAGGGTTCCGCAGAAAAATAAAAATGTCGGCAATTGGAAGCTCTAAGGCTAAAGGTTGGCAGACTCCAAACCTTATCATTTTCGCAGTGTCAGCGATGCCAATAACTATTATCGCGGTGATTTTGTATCGGCGATTGTAACCATTAACCACTACATTATCAACGAGGAAACACTATTGTTCGGGTGGATAGTTCCATAGGCAACCACAATGGTAGGAAACAAACTAATTGCGAGTTCCGTGGATCATAAAACCATCGACGATCGAAATATCTAAGCACTATGCATCGACGATTCAAACCTCAACACTTCTGCAGTGTTGGTGCTTCAAAGCTAAACGTTGCCATAGTGTCGGTGATCTCAAGCACTAAACGCCGTCGATAGTTATGCGTCAGCGTTCAGAAAAACTAATCACTAACACATCGAAAATTCAAGACATAATATACTCCATAGTGTCAGCGATACAAATGACAAGCCCTCTGAAATGGCGGTGTCGTAGAGGACTAAACCTCCGACCGCTTGTCAAAAAACATTCTGATAGCGAAAAGAAAAAGAAATTCATCAAAAATCAAAAGGTTTGAACAATAACACCATAAAGATACAGGCCATGGATTCGGCAAGAAAAATAACTGTCCGTCGGAACGTTCTCTATTTTCCCTCCGATATGGTGGCGACATAGAATACTAATGCCCCGATTCATTCAGACTTCCGACAGCGATAAAAAAACATCAAACAATAAAAAAGTTAAGTTTTCAAATAAAACAAAACTCCACAGTTTCCGCGGTGTCAGCGAGGAAGACGGTAGTATTAGATCATTCAACTCCCGAAACAATGGAAAAAATAGTTGACTGAGCTTCCAACTTCAAAGGATCAATTTCTTAAGCAGAGAAAACTGGACTTCCAGGATAGATTTAAAGAAGTTAAACAAACCTGGGCTAGATAAAATCAAAAGGAGGGTCCAAAATTTTACAAATTTGGGAAAAAGGTTGCAGCTGCAACAGGTACCTCATCGCATGTTTTTCCAAAATCAAGTGACCATGTACTAGTTCAAAGTGTTCACCATAAGAGAAAGTATTCATCCTTGTGTTCGCTAAGAACCTCAATGAACCAATCATCTTCTTGCAGAGTCTGGCATCAACTGTCTCTAAAGTAGGATCATGCGACAAATTCAAGTTTAATGCCATTGGTTTAGCTATATCCTGACATCTTGAACCTCTTCAAAATATCAATTGCATATTTTTCTTTGGCTAAAGAAAATATCCTATGGATTCTTCCACACCTTATTCTCAAGAATCATGCCAATATTCTTGAACTATGGGATCTATTGTAATCAGTCCCTCTGAAGTGGAGCATCATTTTCCCTCTGCATCTTGTACTCTCTACATTGGTAAATTCTGGGCTGGAGTGATAGGTGGCCTCCTCTGTTGCTAATCTTGCCAATCCATCTATGTCACCACTCAAGGTCATTGGATATCAATATCCTCCATCTTGAAATTTGTTGCAAGTTTCTCTTCCACCCATCTATGAGATTCTCGTCCTTTGTTGGATTCCATATTCAACCTTGTAGCAAAGGTCGAGATCTCCATTTCTCTAGGTGATCCTCAAGATTTTGATGTAACTAAATATGCTATCCCATGGGATCCTTTTGATCTAGTTGCTAGCACCCAGATTTTACCCCCAGTTGTAAAAGGATAAACCCCAAGGTAACCACAAAACAAAGATTTAGGAAATAAAGTTGTCTTCTTTCTCTCCACAGAGGGATCTATGAGTATTTTTTGTCACAAGACAGATATATAGAAACCAGAAACACAATTTAAAATTGTTGATGGTTGAAACAAATGTGAATTTGGCATGGAGTCATGTGGAACAATAATATTAATAGTGTTGTTGCATGGGAAACTTAATAGAGGCAATATAGAAATCTCATTACAGTCATTTTTCTTTCTTTCTGGTGATATGGAGGAATATTAGAAACAACCCATTAATGTGGGCATCTAACAAGGATGAATCCAACATTAACTTTAGATGAATTTTTTTTGTGAATACTTGAAAGTAATAGAACATAGCATATGATTATGAATTCTGAACTATCGTAAACTCATTCAAGTATGAAAGGAAAACACAATGGAATATTTAAACTGGAAACACGTGCACATAAAGGAAAGAAAGTATAGACTGTAATAAAGACAACAAAGGAATCCATGTCAAAGGCCAGCTTCTGCTCTATGATTTTATTAATCTCTAGAATATCAGTTACAATGAAAAATATCATAGGCTCCAACCCTTGTTCTATTACAAAAAATTTCTTAAATACAAAATGTTGATCCATGAGCTAAATAACTAACTATGCTAAAAATAGGAAACAACTTCCTTTTACATTTGTCATCTAGAGATCCTAACTAAAACTTGTTTTGAAAATCAACTAAAAACTACTAATTAACTAGTCTTCGAAAAAACTTCATTAGATCCTTATCCACGTAGCTTGTACTTAGTTCTTCCATATTTATCAATTGTCTTCCACTGGTCAATAGTTGGAAACTCCAATCTAGCCATTTATTTTCCTAGCTAAGGATTGTTGCATATCCTCAAACTTTTTGTGATCCAGCATACACCTTACCAACTAAGCATGATACTCTGTTTGAGAAAACATTCTACCTTTTTCTTCCCAAAAAAAATGCAAACCTATTTTGAACAGTGGTATAAATAAATCAATGAAAAATTTAACTTGATGAGTCATGAAATCAATCTGTTCATGTACAGTATCAAGATGCTAGTGTTTTCCAACAATCTTTCTCTCCCATGTAATGACTAAAATTTTGTCCTTCATATTTGTTGTTATCAAATCATCTTCAATCAAACCATTTAGGAAACCTATTGTGTCGTTTGCAGTATCTATTGTATTTTTATTCAATACTTATTTGATTGTTGTAACACTCTATCTGGCAGCTTGGATAACAATCTCTTTATCCAAAATATAATCTAGATAGGGTCTGAGTTTTATTTCTTCATCTATGATCATATCCCAAAGGATATGTTTAGCTCCTTCCATAGTCATCTTTCCAGTTACTTGCTTCATTAATTTTTCATTTTTATCAATGAGTTCTTTACACTTGCTATCCCAAGATTTTCTCTCCTCCTCCTTCTTTAATGTTGCATTTTCAAGGTTCTTATTCTAATTTTTTAACCCAACATTTTCCAAATCTCTTATGCTAATCTAGAACATATCCTACACAATAGATTATGCACTTTCTTGCGCAAGAGGTGGAACAATTTGTACTTCAGGTTCTTTTTCCTCTTCATTCACCTCTTTCTCTAATTTTGTCTTTTTTTTCTTCAATGTTTTTATATTCTCTACCGATGACACTCTTTCTTGATCCCATTGTTTATTCTCTTCATCAAATTTTAGAAACTTTGCTTTACAATTACTCAGCTCCTGATTCAAAGTTTCTTTTTCGTTTTTCAGCTCTGTAAGCTCTATAGCTTGTATGAGCTGAGTGTCTGGGATATTCAATGTCTTCTTTAACAACTGGATGGTGTTATCTTTTTCATTCAGCAACATATGATTTTTTTCTCCTTTATTTGCTTCACTATCAGTAGTTAGAAAATATCCTTGAAGCTTTTTAATTTTTTGCTGATGAGCCTTGTTCTCCACCCTTTCCTTCCTTAACTGATTCTCAACTTTTCCTTTGATTTATTGCAATATGGATACTTTGAGAGTGGTCTTGAGAAAATCACTATATATCACCTCTCCAGTTTGATTGTGGAGATGGATCATATCAAGTACAAGAATATTCTCTACATTCATTCTCCTCTCAGATACCTTGTTCTTGGTTTCTACTGCTAGGTCTAGAGTGTTATGAACATGATCTCTAATAGTGACCAGAGACACATATTTTCTAGAAATTTTCCTAACATCAGCATATAGTTTCAAGGATTCATTTGTAGATTCCTCTTTTTCATCCCTGTATTTGTCAAACAACTTAACCATGTTGATATTGAATTGAGATGTGGAATTCTTGGATGTTGTTGAGAAAGCATATTATTCTATCTCAAAGGCTATTCCTTTGATTTTCATCTAATTTTTATTTCTTTGTATCTCTGTTACCTGTACCATTTGTCCTTCCTCCTTAATTTTCTGCTTCTGTGAAGTTTGAGATTTGTTTTCTTCTTCTGTTTCCATGGCATCAAAGAATGTTCTTTTGTTAGTCATTTATGAATGACTAGCAATGGGATATATTCATTCTGTTGTTGGAACAATATCTAAATGATTAGGATGTGTGACACCAACATATTTTACTAGATAACTGGATCCCTATTGCATATCTTCCTTTTTCTGTGTCACCTAAGGATAATCTAACCAATTGGCACTCTCGTCCAATCCTTGAACTTCTTGATACTTGAATGGTTTGTTTTTGTTAACTTGTCTCCTTATGGATATGACATGTTGATGATCATAATTGACAATTTCAATTATTTTAAACTTCATTTATTTTAGTAAACTCTCCACCATAGGTAAAGAATCTTTATTCTTGATAATGAAAGGGCCAACCACCCATGGAAACTTGATTTTTGAGGACTTTTTGAAGTTGATGATATGTTCATTTTCAACAATGAGCTTTTGTCTGATCAATTATAATGCAAAGATCCTGGGTGTAAGAAAAGTAGTTAAGACATAGGGCTGATGGAAAAATCCATATACTCTAATCACAATACCCTCTTCCAATAGTAACCAATCCCCAATTCTCTTCTCAAGTGAAAATTGTAACAATTCCCTCATGACAGGTAGCACTCTAGGGAACTTATGCTAGAAAAATACTTTGTACACTTCAAACATAAGTAAATTCATGTATTTAAAAAAACTTATGTTAATTTCATCAGTGAGAACCATCTTTGGAAACTGTAGGTTCTCTTCATTGAAAAATAAGAAAATCTTCACTAAATATGAATGGAACCTGAAGAATATTGTGTTGTAGAAATTCACTAGATGTGAGTGGATGCTCTCATCTAGGAACTTTTCAAATTTAAGGAAAATAGACTAACTTAACTAAATTGACTTAACTTAACCACTACTTACTTTAAACAGTAGACTCATTAGTGACTCAGTGACATATCTGGCAGTGTCTAGACCTAGAAAATGACTCATAAGGGAAATAACTCACTAGGTTTCATTATTGAACAAATTTTTATTCACATGGAAAACTTGGTTCTATAAGGACACATTAGGTTTGAAACGGGTGTTGAAAAATGATTCTTTTTTCTCAAAAGTGGCTTCTCTAAACAATTGAACTAGACTCTTTCATTAAAATCTTCACATACCTGGGTGAATGTGGTAGGAACAACAAATTTATCTCAGATGACCAATGGACTAATAGGACATAGGATTCTAGACTTAGCCGCATCCATAATTAGCCTCTTGGAAGAGGAATAATTAGAGTCACACTAGTTAATAAAATCAGGAAATCCTAGGGTTTGTTCTATAGAGAAAAACTGAAAATATGACTTAAGACACCATGTACATCTGTACCTTGGTCCTTAATTACTTTCAATTTATATTTTAACTGGTCTACTGAACCAACTGACAATATTGTATCAAAAACCTCACAGTCTTTATCCTCAAAAATTTCTTCAATCTTCTAGCACTCCAAGGCTTGAGATTCTACTCCCTTACACTATCCATTTTAAAAATTCTTTGGTGGGACAAAAATTGGCCTACCTCATCATTTGACAACTAGAAAGGAATTTTTCTAAGTTAGCTTTTTCCGCACAGTGCTAAGCACCCAATTTCCAATGCAAAGACAAACAAATGGTCCCTATCCATGTGCTTTCCTTTTATATTATTTTATTCTACTATTTGTCATGCATCTTACTCAGTTGGATATTTCTTTGTCTGTAGATCTGTTGTTTTCCATTTTGAACCGTTGATCTTGATCACTTTTTAAACTTGTATTTACATTTCCATTGTATTGTTCAATCTTATCCCTCTTGTAACTGTTGGAAGTGGATCTTACCACAACCATAGATATACTACTCATTCACTTCCTATCGTAGAAATTTTTCCCAATTTAACATCACTTATTCATATAATAACTGGATTACACCTTACCTCAGTGGATTGGCAATTAACCATTGATCTCATTCTTTGTAAATCCCCACGGTCGATCCATTTCTATTTTTAAAATTCCACTCAGATATGGATTTACAAATAGTACGCACCTTCCCATAGCGGAGTCATCCTCCATCGTATATTTTGATCACCATCAATCTCAATCTTTGATTTCCTTTCCCCTTTAATCCATTTTGATGGGGATCCCTATGATTTTCCATGCATATTAATTTAGTGGAATGATCTTGGACCATATATATCATCTCCATTACACCTACACCCTTGATTGTGTTTCCCCTTTAATCAATTCCGCTGATTTCAAAACTTTCTTTACCCATGCATCTTCAATCAGTGAAATGAATATCAACCATTGATCTTTATCAGGCTTCAATATCAACCTTTTATACATGCATACTGTACCACATTCCGCTGATTTCCAAAGTTCTTTTCCTCATGCATGTTTACCCAGGAAATACCTATGATTCGATTATCATTTTCACATCTAGATCTCATTGAATTATGCAAGATATAGCTTTTTCTGCTGATTTGGAAAGTTCATTCCTTCACGCATGTTCCATTGACGGAATTCTTCCTAACCATAGATATTCCTCCCCCTTTTCATCTGACCATTGATCTTTACTTCCTTTTAATTCATTTTGTTGGTGACCAAAACTTATTCCCTCGTGCAATTTTAACCAACGAACTTATTTACAGCCGCAGATCTTCTTAGCTGTAAATCTACACCTTCAGATTTTTCCATAAGATAACATGGGCACAGATTTTTGTTTTAAACTTATTTCCAATACTTTAAACCATGATTTTTCAATATGTACAACCTTTAAGCTCATAAATAGCACCCTTCCATTATTTTTAAGCCCCTTTTCAATATATCTCTAGTCATATTGTGAAAATTTTGAAATTTTTACCTTATTTCTCCTTTAGTTTGCTCCTCTCCAACTGCTAACTAGAAATGGTGCTAACAGTTGGATCCAACTTAGGATGTTATCCTCCCTATGAGGTATCAAAGAAACCGTGCACCAGTTCTTGTTTTTACTTCTTGTAAAACTCAAAAACTATTTTTTCTTTTTCTGTATATAAAAATAAAGAAAAATGGCAACCCCTCAATATCTTAGGGCCTTCTCTCCAGGATTCAAATATTTCAGGTCACCATCTATACTGATTGTTTCAAAATAAATAAATATATACAACTATGTTACAAACATTACCTTCCACCCTTAAGACAAATAATGCTTCAGAAATATTCCATTGATGGGGCCTTCTTTTAGTTGAACCCCATCTTGATGCTGCAAAACAAATGAATTAACACCCCTAAAAGCTGTAATAATCTACGGTCCTTTCCACATATAATCCAACTTGATCCAAGGAAAATATAATCAAACTTTCCATGTTTCTCTTATTTTGGTGCATCCCACTTTAATACCAAATCATCAATTTCAAAATTTCCTTGTTTTACCCTTTTGTCAAAAGTATTTTTAACTTTTTCCTAATGTATATGTACTTTATCATAAGATTTGTCCCTTATTTCATTTTATTCAATGATCTGATTGATTCTCATATGGAAGTGATTTGGCTCATCCTCATGTTCCTATAATAGATTCATGATATTCAAATCCATAGATGCTAGAAAAATTACCTTTGCTCCATAAACCAACTGAAATGGTGACATCCCAATTGCTCTTTTAGTATTGATTATGTCTTCTCATAAAGCATATTTCAATTTGGTATGCCAAGCTCTTTTATTATCCTCCAGGAACTTCTTGATTATTTTTCGCTAGACTCTTGTTGGATGACTCTGCAATTACATCCCCATGAGGATAATATGCAGTGGAGTGATTCATGTTAACATGAAATTTATGACAAAATATGGTCATTTTCTTTTATTTGAAGGTAGGAGAATTATCAACATAGTCCTCTTTGGACACCCAAACCTTGACAAGATAGTGTTTTCTAACAAATCCATAATGACAACATAAGTGGCTGTCCTAGTTGGTATGACCTAAATCCATTTGGTGAAGTAGTCAGTTGATGTAAGAATTCATTTGTGTTGAAGAGAAGATTTTGACTTGATTTTTCCAATGAAATCCAACCCCCATTGTTGAAAGGTGCTTCAACTCAAATATGATTAAGAGGTAATGGCACCAGTTTTATTTTTCACTCAAAAATTTGGCATTGATGATATGTGGTGATTTATTTATAGACATCAAAGAACATGGAATGCCATTAGAATCCAACCCTCAAGATTTTGTTAGCAATCACCTTCCAATAATGATGTCCCCCACAAACCCCTTGATGGGATTCTTTCACAGTATGTTGCGCCTTCGTCTCCAATAAGAAATTCAAAAAAATCCCACCTGGATCCTTCCAATATAGATATTGATTCATGACACAAAATTTTTCTTCCTTCAATTTGACTGATTTGGCTCTTGTTTTACTTAATCCAGAAGGATCCTACAAATTCTACAACACATAGATAATGTCGCTATACCATGGAGACAAAGTAAAATCTGGTATCACCTACAATTCTGTGTCATGATGATTAGAGGGGTTAGACAAGAAATTTAGTTGCAAAGATTCACAGTTTGAATATTTCATTAACTTAGCGATTCCCTGTCCTTTCACCAATTTTGTGGGCTTGATATCTGTTATAGCAGATTTCACCACTCTAGGTGAATCACACTTTGTATGGCCTTCCCCTGTCCTGCTGCAGACTCTTTAGACCCCATGGACCATATTTTATCCTTTGATTTTACCTTGATCATCCCTAAAAAACTATATAAAAGATGATATACGCATATTTTCCCCCGATAACCGCGTACATACCCGAGTTTGACCCCTATATCCGCGTACATCGGGATGTGTGCATAGTCCAAATCATTTTGGAGTTTTCCTTGACATGGATCTGACTCATTTGACTCCTGGCCTTCCATATGCCTTAAGATTGCTCGGATTCAACCCTTCATTATCCCTTGTGAAGCTATATAAGGAACCCCTTGGTACATTGAAGACATATAGAGAGATTGAAAGCATCGAAACTATAGTCCACTATTGCCAAAATTTATGCTTGAGTCTGCATCCCTTTGTCCCTTTGGAGCACTGTTGTGTTCTTCCCAAGCTTGCCTTTTTCTAGTGAGTTTGCTATCTAAGTGATGGAGGATTGAGGTGGTGGAGGCCCAAGTGGGGGATTCAGTTTCTCCGATTCGCAGACGTGTCGTCAGAGGTTGTATCTATCTTGTAATCTCTGATTTATATTAATAAGAACTATCTTTCCTTGTCCAATGATGTGTATTTGATTGAATATTGTATCCATTGGAATATGTCAAATTCTTTTACATTATTGATTATATATGCTAGAATATATCTAACACCATGATATATAGTATGCTTGTATTGTTTACTTGTTGTTGAGGAAGTAATATATCAATTCAAGCTGAAGATTGGAAAGCTCAATGGGGATCTACTTCAACCATCCAGAATAAGGTACGAGGTCTGATCCTTTAGTGTTAGACATTTTATTTCTATTGCATATTGGAAAGATTGTTTTCTGGAGTCATAGCTGTCTGTTGTGGTACCCCAAGCCATAGGAATTTCTCTCCGTAACAGAATTGGCGACTCCGCTGGGGATGTTCCTTTTTTTTATTTGGGGGTTTTTATCGGCACAATGGGCTTGATATTATTGATTTTCTCTTTGTCTCTCCTTGTTTCTGGGTTGCATTTTATAGTGTGTTCATCCATTGACACTCCCCTTTATTTGTTTGACTCGTGGCCTACTTTTTACCACTGCCTTCTTTGTATATGCAGGTTTTTAGCCAAAAGTTGCATATACACACGGATTTTTGGCCAAAAGTCACGTATACACGCAGGTTTTTGGCCAAAATCCATGTATACACTCAGGTTTTTGGCCAAAAGTCTCTTACATCTGCAGTTTTTCTTTATACAGTCGTGTACATCCTCCCTTTTGGTGAGTTTGATGTTGTGGGAAGTTGCTGGGTGGGTTTTGAGTGTGGTTGGGTCTTCCTTGGGTCTGATGTTGTCTGTTGGATGCTTCTTTTGTGACCAGAGACCGCTTTTTCATTATTTTTCTTTGAAAGTAGTTTAGTCATTTATCCTTTTTGTTTTTCCATTAGTGCATTACTCTTTTTGTCTTGGTGTCTTGCTGGGCTTGTCTTTTATACTTGCTGCAGAGACTGAGAGTTTTAGATGACTTTTATTGCATTTTCTACCCTGCCCATACGGTCAATCCCGCCTGCGATTGTCGGCCTGAGCTTTGATTATATTGAGGTGACCTTAGTGACCTTACCTAGGATATCAAGGGGATACTTGTAGAGGTTATTATACAAGTGTCCCAGCTAGGTAGAGGTCAGACAGCACAGTCGCTATATGCGTTGAAGCTGAGGGCCACTATAATTGGTTACGTACCTCTGCTTGTAGTGTATGGGAGTTTCGGGCCTCTCCTAGGTGAGACATACCTACTGCATTCGGGAGCTCACATATCCTCCCCTTGGTTTGCTTGTATTTTGGCTGTAGATTTTCATAGGAGTGTGCTCTTTGTGCGCTAGTTGGCCTTTGGGATCATGGTTACTTGAGTATGTTTATGCTCTCTTGAATTCGGGTCCTTTTATTTTTGGCAAGCCTGGTATCCTATCACCCATATTTTTCCTAGTATGGATCCTGGTGTCAGACTTGGGGGCATCACAACCCCTTACCGTGCTCATAGATTTGGGAATGGTCATCTTCCATCCTCTACTCCATTTGTGGAGGATTTTTTCCCTTCGCTCGGTCTTTACACTAGTGGTCACCCTCACTGGGGTGGTAGTGTATGCGTGAATGTTGGGTCTCCACCTTACTTTCCTTTTTATATCCCATCGTTCACCGCATTGTTTCCTTTGGGTGCAGTTTTCATGATAATTCCTCCCTATATTCCTCCCTATATCCTATATTTTGGATTCTTTATTAACTATTTTGGGTTGTTTTGGACTAATATGGTTGTCATGTAGGATCCACTTTTTGAAAACTCTCTCTGAGGTTTCGACCCGTTCGTGCCTGTCACAAGTATTATGTCTGAACTGGCATATAGGTTAGGATTTCACATCCGCTTGCACTTATGCATTTCCTTATGACTGTTCCATCTTAACCTTAGGTACGAACCCATTCCATGGTATCACGGAACCTTCATGCTACTATTAGAAGTGGTACTATGTGAATGGTAGAGCTTTCCTTTACATGGGTGCCCTAGTTAGCTCCCTTTTTCATTTGGTACCCATGCTGTGAGTCCCCTCTTAGGTCCGAGAGTCCGTTGTATAGTATTTCCATGACATTTAGCAAGAGCCTCATACTCCTCTTGATCTTATGCTGGCCTGTTTCCCTCCGGAATCCCCCTATGTCAAGTTGTGAATGCATTATCATGAGCTTTGCCTACCTTATTGAGCTTTATGCCGGATCCCCTGACATTGCGTTTCAGCCATATAGCTCGAGCTTGTCTCATGTCTAGCCATGCAGAGCCATTTTTATATCCTTCGCAGCTTGATTCCCTTTTTTACCGGGAGGGGATTTTCCCCCAAGTGTCGATATCCTACACATGTATCCTTGCATTGAGCATAGATATGTTACACTGCTTCGAACTAGTTTGTTTTCCCTGATGAAACTCGTCTCCTCCTAGTTTGTAACTATAAATCTAGTTTATTCTTTTTTCAAGCTTTTCAAACAACTGAAAAAGTCCAAAAAAATCAAAAAGCCAAAAAGCCGGACAAGGAAAGATGTTATCTTTTGGCAGCTGTCGAGTCGTGTCGCCTTCGAACAGAGCATTGTATATTACATCCATTGGTTGGGTTATAGTTTGACTTAGGAGCTGTACTCGTTATCTGATTTTATCTCCATTGACTGGTTAAGCTTCCAGTCCCTATGGAGCCTTTGTTGATGCCTCCTGTGTCACAGAGATGTCCCAGTTTGTATATCGAGTCTATGCTTCCTTCATTCAGTCACCATACGTCATTATGCTCTTGTTCGAAGGAAGTTGAAACCTATGTTGGCCATTCCTCAATTATCTTGACTTTACATGTCGGCCATTCCCGGTACAGTTACTGGTTCTTGCACTTTATGATCGAGTCCTTCCACATTAGACAGCTTTGCTAAGTACCTCGTGTTGGATGATGGGGGATGCCTTAATGCCCTCCTTCCAGCAGATTTCATCCCATCGACTTCAGATCATTTATTCTGGGATTGGAATATAGAGTCCTTTTGAGTGCCTTGAGACTTGCAGTCATTAGTGGCAAGTTCTCTTGCCATAGATAGTTTCTTGGGAATACATCAATGTCCCTTGATCGATGGAATCTCTCAAGTGTTCAACCTCAACACATCTATTCACACTTGTTAGTTTGCACTCTAGTACCTTGATTCCCATTATCATTATCGGTGGGTAATCTCGCGTCTTTTAACAGTATACATCAATGACCGGTAATTAGACGATGGACTACTATGTTCGACCTCGACACCTCTATTCACATAGTAGGACATGTACTTGTAGCGGTTTGTGTAGAATACCTTCCAGACTGGTGGCATCTCTTATATGCTACCTCCTTGATCGTGCCAGTGTTCATGAGATTTCAACTCTCGTGACTTGATTCCAGTGTATGTCAGACATTTCCAGCCACTATGGAGATCTTGATATATTGTATATCTTCATCCATTTTGGAGATCATGTTCCTTTGTATATCTTCATCATGGAGATTCTGATCTATGTATATTGTACGTGGCGATGACCACATATGTGATATCATGTATTATGCCTATTCATGGCCATTGTACTCTTATGTATCCGGGACTGCTATATGTACTTGTAGTTGTATGCAGAGTTGTATCATTGTACTATGTTGATTGGGTGGTTGGTCTTCCATTTGGGACCCTTCATCACTCCACTTCTGGGATGAACTTATAATGTATTTCGGCCATCATATGACCCCTCTGACCTCACACATTAGGGGGCATCTATTATAGCGGATTTCAACACTCTAGGTGAATCACACTTTGTATGGCCTTCCCCTGTCCCGCTGCAGACTCTTTAGACCCCATGGACCATATTTTATCCTTTGATGTTACCTTGATCATCCCTAAAAAACTATATACAAGATGATATACGTGGATTTTTCCCCGATAACCGCGTACATACGCGAGTTTGACCCCTATATCCGCGTACATCAGGATGTGTGCATAGTCCAAATCATTTTGGAGTTTTCCTTGACATGGATTCGACTCATTTGACTCCTGGCATTCCATATGCCTTGAGATCACTCGGATTCGACCCTTCATTATCCCTTGTGAAGCTATATAAGGAACCCCTTGGTACATTGAAGACATATAGAGAGATTGAAAGCATCGAAACTATAGTCCATTGTTGCCGGAATTTATGCTTGACTCTGCATCCCTTTGTCCCTTTGGAGCACTATTGTTTTCTTCCCAAGCTTTCCTTTTGCTAGTGAGTTTGCTATCTAAGTGATGGAGGATTGAGGTGGTGGAGGCCCAAGTGGGGGATTCAGTTTCTCCGATTCGTAGACGTACCGTCAGAGGTTGTATCTATCTTGTAATCTCTGATTTATATTAATAAGAACTATCTTTCCTTGTCCAATGATGTGTATTTGATTGAATATTGTATCCATTGGAATATGTCAAATGCTTTTACATTATTGATTATATATGCTAGAATAGATCTAACACCATGATATATAGTATGCTTGTATTGTTTACTTGTTGTTGAGGAAGAATTATATCAATTCAAGCTGAAGATTGGAAAGCTCAACGGGGATCTACTTCAATCATCCGGAATAAGGTACGATGTCTGATCCTTTAGTGTTAGACATTTTATTTCTATTGCATATTGGGAAAGATTGATTTCTGGAGTCATAGATGTCTATTGTGGTACCCCAAGCCATAGGAATTTCTCTCCGTAACAATATCCAAATCATATTCTAGCAGAACATCAATCCATTTATCCTTCATTCCTTCTGGGTTAGGTTAAGTGAGGATTCTTTTCATCACATTACTGGTAACATATGCTACAATGTGGGAATGAAGAATATATACCCTGCAATATTTCAAAGATTTCACCAAAGCATAATCTTGTTTTTCCATAATTTCATACTTCAGTTCTCCATCCCTCGGCACCTTGCTAAAGAAACCAATAGGTTAGTCAACATTTTGACTATTATTCTGTAGTAAAACTCATGCAATGGCGTGTTCATATTCATACGACAACACCAAAAAATACTTTGAAAAGTCAGCACTTACCAAAATTGGGGCTTGAATGATGGATTTATTAATATCTTTAAAACATTTTCTGGAATCCACAGTCCACTTAATCTCATTATCCTTCTTTAACATATTCGTGATATCTCTTAAAATTTCAACAAAACTTGGTATAAACCTCCTTAAAAATTCACTTGTTCAATGAAAGATTGAACTTTTTTTTTACTCCTAGGCTCTTCCACTTTCAGAATGGAATTCACTCTATCTGGGTCAATTCTGATTCCATATTTATAAATAATGTGACCCAATAGCTTTCAATCCTTCAATGAAAAATTATATTTCCTGGGATTAAGGGAAATTCCATACCTTCTGCATTTCAAAAAGTCTTTCTACAAATGTTTCACATAGTCCTTGTCAGATTTAGAAAAAAATTATTATATCATCCATATAAATCAGTACAAACTTATCCTTTTATTTAGCAAAAGAAATTTCCATGGCTCTTTGAAAAGTGGATCCTACGTTCATTAACCCAAATGGCATCTTGGCATACATGAAAGTACCCCAAGGTGTATTAAAAGCAGTTTTTTCTTGGTATTCTGGAAATACTTTTATTTGGTTATATCCAGAGAAACCATCCATGGTGGAAATTCTCTCTGCTCCTACTACTTTCAATAAAATATGGTCCATATTAGGTAAAGGATAGTTATGTTTTAATGATACTTTATTCAAATTCTTGAAATCCACAAAAAGTCTAATCTCACCATTTTTCTTTCTGACTGGTACTAAATTAGCTACCCATTTGGAGAACCTGAGAATAACAATGATCTTTGCATTAAACAGCTTCTTAACTTCATTTTCAATCAAAGGAGACAACATAGGATTTATCATTCTCAACTTCTGTCTAAATGGATTTTTCCCTTGGTTTGATAGGAATGGTTTGTTGTATAATGGAAGTGTCATATTCCTTCAAATCTTCATAGATCCATGCAAACACATCAATATAATTTTTCATCATATTAATGTATTTTTCCTTCTCGAACACAAGCAAATTTTTATACAGCTTTACAATTCCAGGTACATCTTTAGTTCCTATGTTTTGGTCTTCAATATCATTTCCAGTAGGTTGAACCTTTGGATCTTTGGAAACATCGTTATGATCAAACAAGTTTTCAAGAGGAATTAGACCCTTTGGGATATAATTTTTTTTTCATTTGTATTGTGTCCTTTCCTCCTATCACATTTTTCAACTTTTTATTTTCAACATCTTCCTCATCAGACTATACATTTTCATGGAATTTTTCTATATATTAATTTTCTGTATCTATTTGGGTATTTACAAACTCGTCTGACAATTCCAGAAATATCTTTATTTGCAAATCATCTTCAAATACTTGCTAGTATTTGGAATTGTCAAGAATGGAAGGTCTATTTACAACTAATATTTTGTATTTATTTTTTGAATATATGGGGACTTTGAAATTCCTAGCAGTGGTGGACAATGAATTAGCTACTTGATTATCTCTTCTGGGAATCACTCTGATTTTATGCTCTGTGAAACAATTACCAAACATATCGCAGACTTCATTTATGTATGCTCTCATCCTATGGTGTTTAGTTTGATAGTTATCATTCACTCGGTTAACCACTAACTCAGAATCTCCAAATACATTTATTCTTTTGGCTCCAAAATATTTTAAAGCATTTAAAACTAACAACAAAGCCTCATACTCTGCTACATTATTTGTACATTCAAAATTTAAATTAAAAGAATAAACTTTAAACTCTCTATTAGGATAAATAATGCACACACCAGTGCCAACTTCTTCTTTACTGATTGAACCATCAAATTACATTGTCCAGAGCCCCTCCTCATTCTTGTTTTTCTCCAATGCCTCGTGTCTCTTGGAAAAATCCTTATCTTCTTTTAATTCCACCACTATATGTATTTCAGGATCAACATGTGAGTCATTGAAGAATATATAATACCCCAAATCGGTATCTATAGCATATATGGGGTGATTATCAGGTTTATGTTGGCTACTCACCACATATGTTAGTCTCTTTTCTCTGTACAATCTCCGGTGGCCTCCAAACAAAGGAATGGTTGTGAATGACATATCCATCTGTAATGTTCCTTTTAATTTCAAAGCCCATGATCTTGAAAATATCATACCAAACTTGGGAGGAATGTATGCCACTGCCACATCCATAACAATACTTTTAGCTAGAATTTGAGCAAGAGTCTCCACCATGTCTTTAATCATTCCCATAAACCTTACTTTTTTGGAATCAAAGGAATATAGATATTTATAGGGCCTACTAATCTCCAATACCAAACTTTCCACTACTACCCTTGGAATTAAGTTATGAGATTCACCTAAATCAAGCATCGCATTGTGCAAAATCATATCATGGACATTTAGACTCACATATAAAGGAGGTACATATTCCTCATATGTTTCTTCAACTTTGGGGCCAAGGACTATAATAGGAGCATCATCTATTAGTTCTAAGGTATTTGGTTGACATTCACCTTCATTCTTCACCATTCTATTTATTTTTTCTCTATATTCATTATTTCTCAGCAATGCATTGAATGGGATAGAAATTTTTATTTTTTACAGCTAATTTTGCAAATTGAAAGAGGAAACTGTTCTATCTACATTAGTTGGTAAGGGTTTCCTGACTTCTTTTGATACTTCTCATTTATTGCTTAAATTTTGTGTACATCATTTACTTTTTGTTTCTCTTTTTGATCTTCTATATTTTTTGTTTTTTTGGTTGACTACTGGAAGGTTGGTTTACAGTATACCTTCCTTGATTTATAATCACATCTCTACTTCTCAATTTCATTTTCTTTTGAAAATCATCTCTGGAATTCTAGTAAACCCTATGGTATTGTTCTAAATCCACCTCAGAAATATTATTGTCATCTTCTTGAGTAAACAAATTATGATCCTCTTCAATGAGGTATATTTCAGAATCGATATCATCAAGGTGGTGAATCTGATTATCCATTGTATCAATTTCTTCCTCCTTTTCAACATAGTTTTCAGGGAATGGAGGCCTTATTTGCTGATCTTTAGGATTTATGGGATTTCTTAGGTCTCTTTTCCTGACTTGAGGGGGAGGATGTGGTGTTGTCCTGAAATTTGGGTTTCCTATTTGAGGCTCAGGTTGCTCTCTATTGGGTGGTATGTTATCTAAAGCCAACCTGTCCATCAATCATTCCATAGTTGTCATCATCATTTCAAATTTTTCACCATTTGAAGAAGAAGCAACAGTAGAAGTGGAGGGTTTATTTTATTCTCTAGTTCTTCTTCTATCCATTTCTACCCTTTGTTTCATATTTCCAGAAGCCATCAGGTTGGCTTCTACCTCTAAAGAAACCTTAAACATTACAGTAATATTTACATATTTTCTTTCTCTTACTAATAGGGATAAGTCACTTTCAAAAGCATATGCATAATTGAGTTGGGTAGCACCTACTAAGGGTTTGATATTTGTTGTTATGGAATTATACACCCTCATAAACCTGCTGGAAAACTCATGAACTGACTCAAAATTCCCCCTTTTCAAATTGTTATCTTGAGAAAGAACTTGTAGAGGAATTTTCTTATATTCCCACCTATATAGAAACAAAGTTTGGAAAGCTTCAAATGTAAGTATAGATCTTGAAAGTAAATATTTGAACCATCTTTTTGCCTCTCTAGACAAACTTTGTGCAAGCATCCTCATCTTAGCATGATCATAGTCAACTTCCTCCAAATCAATAAAGTCTTCAAACCTATCCATATTCTTCCTAGTAGTAAAGTTCCCTTCCCCATCAAATAAAGAGATTTTTTGTTGATAATTTGGGGCAAATCATGCAATACAGCCGACAGATCCAAAGGAAAAACATAGTTTCCATGGGTCTAGGAGGAGTTGGGACAACATGAGGACTTTGAACAAGGATTTGAACAGGGATTGAAATATGAGGATGAGAGGTTTGGATAAAATGATTATTTTCTTCAACCTTTATAGTATCTTGAATATTGTGCCAAATAGATTCAAGCAAGTATGATTGAAGCCTATTAGGATTTGTTTTTGTTTGTTTCAAATCTAATTCTGATTTGGACCTTTATAGAGATATTTCAAAACATGTTTCCCATTCAAAATATTGAAAACTATGAAATTATTGAGAAAAAGATCCTTCAATTTGAGAAGCATTTATTCTTTATTTACCAGGCCTACGTCTAATCAATATTTCTGGGTTTTCCACACTGTATAATATTTCAGAAGAAGGATTACCTCTAGTATGTGTCCTCCTAGAAGCCATGATGCATTTTTTTGAAAATATTCTTGAAATCAACATGGAGTCGCTAGGGAAAATGTACCACTGACCTCAATGCAAGAACCTCAACTTGCCCACAGAATTTTTTTCTTCTTGAAAGCTCTATTGCTCTCCCAGGGCATATTTCAACTCCCGTTCCCTAGCAACGAATCCAAGATGTTAGCACAAATATTTTAACCCCGGTTGTAAAAGGATAAACCCAAGGTAACCACAAAACCAAGATTTAGGAAATAAATTTGGCTTCTTTCTCTCTGTAGAGGGATCTCTCAATATTTTTTCTCACATTCCAGATATATATAAACCATAAACAAAATTTAAAATTGTAGATGATTGAAACAAATGTACATTGGGAATGGAGTCATGTGGAACAATAATATTAACAGTGTTGTTGCATGGGAAACTTAACATAGGCAAGGTATCAATCTCATTACAGTCAAAATTCTTTTTTTCTGGTGATATGGAGGAATATTAGAAACAATCCATTAATGTGGGCATCAAACAAGGATGAATCCAACATTAACTTTAGATGAAAAAGTTTTGTGAATACTTGAAAGTAATAAAACAAAGCATATGATTATGAATTATGAACTATCGTAAAATCATTTAAGTATGAAAGGAAACCACAATTGAATCTTTAAACTGGAAACACATGAACATAAAGGAAAGAAAGTATAGATTGTATTAAAGACAACACAAGAATCTCTGTCAAAGGCCAGCTTCGGCTCTGTAATTTTATTAATCTCTGGAATATCATTTACAATGCAAAATATCGTGGGTTCTAACCCTTGTTCTATTACAAAAACTTGCTTAAATAAAAAATGTTGCTTACTGAGATGAATAACTAAATCTACTAAAAAAAGGAAATAACTGCCTTTTTACATTTGTCATCTAGAGATCCTAACTAATAACTGTTCTGAAAATAAACTAAAAATTGCTAATTAACTTTTCTTCAAAAATGGTCTTCGACAGTCTTCGAAAAATATTCATTAGATCCTCATCCATGTAACATGTGCTTAGTTCTTCCATATTTCTCAATTGTCTTCCACTAGTCGATAGTTGGCATCTCCAATTTGGCCATTTCTTTTGCCATCACTCTTAGCTCTACGTGGTCTTTGTATGAAATTTTGGGTAGTTGTGAACATATTGCTTTGAAAGTGTGCAAATTTTCAAAGTCTTCATCCAACTTGTCCACTATTGTTTTCCAGTTAGGGATTGTTGCATATCCTCAAACATTTTGTGATCCATCCTACACCTTACCAATTGAGCATGATACTTTGTTTGAGAAAACATTCTAACTTTTTCTTCCCAGACAAAAGGTAAACCTATTTTGAACAGTAGTGTAAAAAAATCAATGAACAATTTAACTTGATGAGTCATGAAATCAATCTTTGCATGTACAGTATCAAGATGTTGGTGTTTTCCAACAACCTTTCTCGCCCATGTAATGACTGAAATTTTGTCCTTGATATTTGTTGTTTTCAATTCATCTTCAGTCAAAACATTCAAGAAAATTATTGTGTTGTTTATAGTATCTATGGGATTTTTATTCAATACTTCTTATACTACTGTAACACTTTTTTTGGCATCTTGGATAACAATCTCTTTATCCAAAATATAATCTAGATAGGGCCTGAGTTGTGTTGCTTCAACTATGATCATATCCCAAATGATATGTTTAGCTCCTTGCACATGAAGATGTCTAGTTACTTGATTCATTAATTTTTCATTTTTATCAAGGAGGTCTTTACACTTACATTCCCAATATTTTCTCTCCTCCTCCTTCTTTAAGGTCACATTTTCAAGGTTCTTATTCTGATTTTTTAACCCAACAATTTTCAAATCTCTCGGGATAACCTGAGACATAGCCTAGATAATATATTTTGCACTTGCTTGTACAGGAAGTGGAACAATTTTTACTTCGGGCTCTTTTTCCTTTTCATTCACCTCTTTCTTCAATTCTTCCTGCTTTTTCTTCAATGTTTTTTATATTCTGTACTAGTGACACTCTTTCTTACTCCCATTGTTTCTTCTCTTCATCAAATTTCAGTAACTTTGCTTTACAATTACTCAATTCCTCATTCAAATTTTCTTTTTCCTTTTCTATCTCTGTAAGCTCCGTAGCTTGTATGAGCTAAGTGACCGGGATATTCAATTTCTTATTTAACAATTGGATGGTGTTCTCTTTTTCATTCAACAACTTATGATTTGTTGCCCCTTTATATGCTTCACTATCAGCAATTAGTAGATATCCCTGAATATTTTTAATTTATTGTTGATGAGCCATGTTCTCCAACCTTTCTTTCCTTAACTGATTCTCAACTTTTCTTTTGGATGATTGAAATCCGGATACTTTGAGAGTGGCCTTGATAAATTCACTATATATAGCCTCTCTAGTTTTCTTGTGGAGATAGATCATATCAAGTACATGAATATTATCTAGATTCTTTCTCATATCAATTTCCTTCTTCTTGGTTTCTATTGCTAGGTCCATAGAGTTTTGAACATGATCTCTAACAGTGACCAGAGACACATATTTGCTACAAATTTTCCTGACATCAGTATATAGTTTCAAGGATTCATTTGTAGATACCTCTTTGTCATCCATGTATTTGTCAAACAACTCAGCCCTGGTCTTGAATTGAGATTTGGAATCCTTGGATGTTTCAGAGAAATCATATTCCTTTATCTTAAAGGTAGGTTCTTTGACTTTCATATGTTTTTTCTTTCCTTTGGTCTTTGTTGCTTGTACCATCTAGCCTTCCTCCTCAATTTTCTGTTTCTTTTAATTTTAAGAGTTGTTTTCTTCTTTTGTTTCCATGGCATCGAAGAATGTTCTTTTGTTAGTCATTTATAAATGACTAGAAATGAGAGATATCCTTTCTTCTACTGGAACAACAACCAAAGGATCAGGTTGTATGACACAAGCATCATTTATTGGAGAATTGGATCCATGTTGCATATATTCCTCATTTTGTGTCACCTGAAAATAATCTAACTAGTTGGCACTCTCGGGAAAGCTTTCAACTTCTTGATGCTCGAATGGTTTGCTTTTGTTAACTTGTCTCCTTAATCATATGACATGATGAGGATCATAATTTACAGTTGCAACTATTTGAAACTTCATTTATTTCAGTAAACACTCCACCATAGGTAATTCAACTTTACTCTTGATAATGAAAGGACCAACCACCCATGGAAACTTGATTTATGAATACTTTTTGAAGTTGATGAAATGCTCATGTTCAACAATGAGATTTTTCCTGATAAATTATAATGCAAAGATCCTAGGGGTAAGAAAATAAGGTAAGGCATAGGGCTTATGAAAAAATCCATATACTTTGATCATAGTACCCTCTTCCAATAGGAACCAATCCCCAATTCTCTTCTCAGGTGAAAATTGTAACAATTCCTTCATGACAGGTAGCACTATAGGAAAATTATGTTGGAAAAATACTTTGTACACTTCAGACATAAGTAAATTCATGTATTCACAAAAAATTATGCTAATTTCATCAGTGAGAACCATCTCTGAAGTAGGTCCTCTTCATTGAAAAATAAGAACATATTTACTAAATATGATCGGAACCTGAAGAATCTTTTGTTGTGTAAATTATCTAGATGTGAGTGGATGCTCTCAGCTAGGAACTCATCAAATTTAAGGAAAATAGACTGTATTGACTGAATTGAATCAACTTGACCAGTACTGACTTTAAACATTAGACTCATTCATGACTTAGTGACATATATGTCAGTGTCTAGACCTAGAAACTGACGCATAAGGGAAATAATTAACTGGGTTTCATCATTGAACAAATTTGTATTCATGGGGAAAGCTTGGTTTTGTAAGGACACATTAGGTTTGAAACAAGTGTTGAAAAAGGCTCATTTTTAATCAATAGTGGCTTCTCTGAAAAATTGAACCAAACTCTCGTAATTAAAATATTCACATACCTGGGTGAATGCAACGGGAATAGAAAATGTATCTCGAACAACCAATGGAATAAGGACAGAGTATTTTATACTTGTCTGTGTCCATAATTACCCTCTTGGAAGAGGAATAATTAGAGGCACACCATTCAATAAACTTGGGAAAGACTAGGGTTTTTTCTGTGCAAAAAAACTAAAATATGACTTAAAGACACCATGGACATCTGTACGTTGGTCCTTAATTACTTTCAATTTAGATTTTTAACTAGTCTACTGAACCAACAGATAGTATTGTATCAAAAACCTCACAGTAATTATCCTCAAAAACTTCTTCAATATTCTAGTACTGCAAGGCCTGAGCTTCTACTCCCTCTACACTGTCCATTTTAAATAGTCTTTGGTGGGAGAAAAAATAGCCTACTTGGTCACTTGACCAGTGGAAAGGAATTTTTCTGAGTTGGATTCTTCTGCATAGTGTCAATCTCTCGATTTCCAATGCACAAACAGACAAATGGTCCCTATCCATGTTCTTTCCTTTTATATGATTTTATTCTACTATTTTTCATGCATCTTACTCAGTTGGATCTTTCTCTATTCGTAGATCTGCTGGTTTCCATTCTAAACCGTTGATCTCAATCAATGTTAAACCCTATATTTCCATTCTCGTTATATTGTTCAATATTATCCCTCCTCTAACTCTTGGAAGTGGAACTCACGCTAACCATAGATCTACTGCTCATTCACTTTCCATCGTAGATATTTTCTTAATTTAACATCACTTATTCATATAATAACTAGATTGCACCTTACCTTTGCGGATTGGCAATTGACCATTGATATCATTCTTTGCAAATCCCCACCATTGATCAATTTCTATTTTTAATATTCCACTTAGATATGGTCTTACAAACAGTATGCACCTTCCCATAGTGGAGTCATCCTCCATCATATATTATGATCACCATCAATATCAGCCTTTGATTTCCTTTCCCCTTTATTCCATTCCACTAGGGCTCCCTGTGATTTTTTCTGTGCATATTAATTCAGCGGAATTATATTGGGACATTGATATCATCTCCATTGAATATACACCCTTGATTGTGCATCCCCTTTAATCAATTTCGTTGATTTCAAAACTTTCTTTACCCGTGCATCTTCAATAAGCGGAATGAATATCATCCATTGATCTTGATTGGGCTTCAATCTTAATCGTTGATACATGCATATTGTACCACATTCCACTGATTTCCAAAGTTATTTTCCCCACACATGTTTACCCAGCGGAATATCTATGATCCTTTGATCATTTTCACATATATATCTTCGTCGTTGAATTATGTAGGATATAACTTTTTTCACTGATTTGGAAAATTCATTCCTCCATGGATTTTCCATCAATGGAATTCTTCATGACCATAGATCTGCCTCCCCTTTTTCATCTGACTATTGATCTTCGTTTCCTTTTAATTCTTTCCACTAGTGACCAAAACTTATTTTCTCTTGCAATTTTTAACCATCAGACTTATTTACAAGCGTATATCTTCTAGCTGTATATCTACACCTTCATATTTTTCCATAAGATAACATGGGGGTGAATTTTTTTTTAAACTTATTTCCAATACTTTAAACCATAAACCATGATTTTTAAATATTTACAACCTTTAAGCTCAGAAATAACACCCTTCCATTATTTTTAAGCCCCTTTTTAGTATATCTCTGGTCATATTGTGAAATATTCAAATTTTTACCGTATTTCTCCTTTGGTCTACTCCTCTCCAACTGCTAACTAGAAATGGTGCTAACACCGTTAAAAATATTTCTATGTATAGTTGGTTCTTTGTAGAGAGTCGCAAATTCTAGAGGTTGTTCAATTTGTCCTTTTACTTGATTACACCAACTTTATAGTATAATATCCATCACTGAAGAGGTGTTTCTAGCCACTAGAGCAATATATCTTCATAATTGACTCCCTCTTTCTAGAAGAAACCACGAACCTTGATTTGTATCTCTTGATGCTTCCATCTGTTGCATGCTTGATCTTGTATATCAACTTGGAAGACACTATGAAATTTCCTTCAAGTTTTAGAACCTTATCCTAAAAATCATTCTTCATGATTGACTGGCACTCCTCAATCATATCATCCTTTTGTTCTTCCTTCTTAGGAAATTCTTTCATAAAGCATATGAGTTGTGGGAAGTCCTTCTTCTGAAGTATTTTTATTCTTGAGAGAACATTCTTCCTTCTTGTTATTTATCTTCTTGGTACGAGTTGTTAGGGATTGATTGTAATTCTTCACCCATATTTTCTTCTCTTTCTATCAATCGAACCTCTTCTTATGTGCATTCCTCCCATAGTTGAGATTCCTTCTAGTGAAAATTACTTGAATGAAACATTGGGATACCATACAAGGTTTTCATCTCCACTTCCACTTCTTCAACATTGTCTCTAATAGATTCTAGTTTATCCTTGATCTTAGAGACCCTTGTGAAGTAAGATTGAATGCTTTCTGACATATACATCTTCATACCTTTGAGTTGAGTCCTCAAGGTCATCTTTATGTTGATATTATATTCTTCATATAAGCTGGTTGATACATCTAACTTCTCCTTGGGATTCATCAAGGATGATACATATGATATCCATTGGAGAAATAAATAATCCTCTTGTCTTTGACTAAGTCCTTCTATGCTTGTCTTTGTCCTCATCTGCAACTTATTCTTTGACATATTTCACCAATTCATGCTCTTGAAATATGAGAAGCACTCTACACTTCCATGTTAGGAATTTATCGGGTCCTTAAATCTTGTCCTCAAGGTTGGTACTGTTTGTCATCACGATAAATGGAGAACCTTAGATGTAAATAGAGAGAATATAACTTACCAATGAGAGTGCTTCAACTAGTTGATTGCTTCAGTGCTTTTTTGGAAGACTAATTTTGGTGGATCTAGGGTTTGACATAGAAACCCTAATTTTTAAACTTAAGTGACTTTCATATTTGATTCGATATAAATATGTTCCTCCTCAATGCGAGCCGAGTAGTATACTCATTTCCCCAAAATTGTGGACATAATTGGAAAATATATAATGTCCTCGTTTTCTCGATAGAAGTGTTAACTCAAAAATTGAAAATCCATAGAAATATGTGCTCTCCTAGGGAGAGTTGGATGGTCCTCCTTTTTCAACTTATTTTTGGAGGGAAGTGCTTGGAATGAGAAGCCCTGGCTTCTTCAATTTCTTCTACATAATTTTCTGGTCTTAATTCTAATGTATCTCTGAAATTATTGCTCTTTAAGGTATGAAAATTCATCTTGATATATCCTGATATGTATTCTTTCCAACCCCATGGGTTAGAGAAATATTGGACTCACAAAATGGAACTTATGCTAATTTTCCCAAGGTGACCTGTTTATGGACTAATTCAATATAGCGAACTTGTATGGACTTCCACATGTCACTATTTCAACTTCAGGGTCTGAAACTCACACCACATAAACTAAAGTATGTTCCCTATATGCAACATATTACTAAATTTTATTTGAATATTCCTATACCGATATATATAAATTCTCCATATCTCACATGTTTAAGAATGAATTATGGAAGAGGATGGAACCATGTTTTGGAGGGATCATATCTCCTAAAGTACAATGAATCTGAGGCTGAAAATCACACACAAGGTACATTAATATTTAATCTATGGCCTGTCCATGTTTCCCCTTCTAATTATTATCCAAAGTCAAGTTATAGTAAATATTACAAGATGACCATATTTTTCCTTCTGAGGTTTTCAAGCATGAAACTCTAATCTTTGTTAGTTGCAGTAGTAGTAGTGTTTCAGCTACAAAAAGACTCCTTTCAGAGAATGGATATGATACCATGTTATAATTTTGATGGTTATAAAATATCTTAAAACAATTATTATTATAACATCATAACCATATACAAAAGGATCACTTAAAGAAAGAAAAACAAAGCCACACAAAAGAACACGGCGATTTATCAGGGGAAATCCTCGTGGGGGAGAAAACTTAGAAAAACTTCCTTGATATAGAATTCAGCAAAGTAAAGTGTAATAACCCAATAAGAATACTTGTGAGACCCAAACGCCAATATTGCATTTCTTCCTCTCTCCCAGATGGAATGCTCCTTCTTTATATAGCGAACTTGCTTGAGTTTTATGTGTTTCCAAATGAGGGAGGCACCTCCCCTATTTATGTTGATCAGTGGACAGTCCTCATAACCCAACATGGCTGACTTATCCTCCCATTTAGTTCCTAATTTCCTTGGGAGACTATAAAAAACAAATATAAAATACTTTTGTGGGTATGATTTCCCCGACTTACAACAGAGGTTTTAGCTAATGACTTTTACATGACCAATTACATCAAGGACAACTCTGAATAGAGGAATAACATCTCCAAAGGATTAATAAAATAAAAGTACAATAGTGTATCTTCTGAAGCTGCATTTATTTCAATAAATTTTGGGGGAATAATAATAGACTGGATCCCCTATCTGAATTTTTTCAGAGGTTGTTCCAGAGGAACCATCTTCTAGATATCGTCCCTAGTAAGATTGGTCCTACCTAGAAAATGGGAGGGAGGGTGATGCATATCTATATAAGAGACTTGATATATTTATGATGGATGAGAAATTAGATGGTTCTTTGAGTAGATTCATATCATGATTAGTTAAACCTTCAATTTCTGATAATTTTCGAATATGATTGCAAATTTATGGAGAACTTGGAAATTTCAATTTTTCATTTAAGTTCAATCAAGTTTGTCTTGATGATGAAGAGTTATGCTCACTAGTTAAAAACAGTTGGAACAATATTGTAGTTGACCCTAAGTATCATGCAATGAACATACTATGTTTTAAGATTAAGAGCATGAAGAAAAACGTGACATTATGGGAGACGGATAAGAAAAAGATGTATGCCCAAGAACTTAGTGATATAGAGGAGGAACTTCACAAAACATATGAGGATAATCTGTTTGGTTCTATTTCTAATGAAGACAAGATGTTAAAATAATCCTAGGAAAGCTACAATTATAACGATAGAAGAAGAATCCTATAGGCTAAAGAGCTGAGAAATTTGGATAACATGGGGAGATAACAAGAGATATTTTTTCATACCTATGCAAGTTATAGAAGAAATATCAACAACATTTTGGATTAAAATATGACAATGGTGATTGGGTGAATTCTCAAGGTCATTTGGAAAGAACTACTAGATCTTATTTCTCCAATCATTTCAAAGACCCTGGTAATGTTGATATTGTTACGGAGAGAAACTTCCTATGGATTGGGGTGTACCACAACAGACAGATTTGACACTAGAAATCAATATTTCCCAATATGCAAGAGAAACAAAACATCTAACACTAAGGGATATCGAATCATACCTTGTTCTGGACTGTTGAAGTAGATCCCCATTTAGCTTTTCCAATTCACGCTTGCATTCATAGTTTGCTCTCAAAAACATCAAACAAGAAAAGCATGCTCTATAATAATGTGTTAGACCTAATCTAACATATATATTCAATAATGTATAAGCAATTAAACACATCCATGGATTCAATATTCATATTCAAATGCAAATAATTGGATAGAAAAAATATATTTATATTAATAAAATCATAGATTACAATAGTGATGACCTTTGTTGGCACGTCCATGAACTAGATAAACCAAGGCCTCCACCACCTCAATCCTCCATCTCTCATTAGAAATCTCACAAAACAAAGGAAGTCTTGGGAAGAACACAAAGTGATCCAAAGTGACAAAGGGATGCAGACTCAAGTATAAGCAAACTAAAGCAACAATGGACTATGGTTTCTTTGCTCTTCAGTTCCTCCTCCTCAATGTATCCAAGGGGTTCCTTATTTATCACTCCAAAAGGGTAATGGAGGGTGGAATCTAAGTGATCTCAAGGCATATGGAAGGCCAAGAGTTAAGATATTCAGAATCATATGAGGAAAAATCCAAAAATATTTGGATTTATGCAAACATCCCAATGTACACGGGTTTGAGGTAAAAAGTATCGTTTACATGTGAGTATGGGTTTAAAAGTCGCGTACAACAATAAATAGGTTATTTTTACAGATGATATTGGAACATCAAAGTATAATTCAAGTCCATGGGGTCCAAGGAGTCTGCAGAAGGACAGGGAAGGCCATAAATATGTGATCAACCATGTGTGGTAAAATAAGCTATAACAGATGCCCCCTAATGTGTGAGGTCATAGGGGTAACATGATGGCCAAAATAAATTATAAAATCCATCCCAGAAGTGGAGTAATGAAGACCCAGGTGGAAGAACCAACCACTCATAAGTACAATACAATAATTAATCTCTTCATGTGACTGCAAATACATATAGCACTCCCAGATACATAAGAGTACAATGGCCATGAATAGGCATGATATACAAAATGTGACATGTGTGGTCATCGCCACGTACAATATACAATATATCAGAATCTCCAAAATAGTTAAAGATATACAATAGATCAATATCTCCATAGTGGATGAATATATCTGATATACACTAGAATCAAATCACGAGAGCTAATATCTCATGAACACTGGCACGGTCAAGGAGGTAGCATACATGGAATGCCACAAAGCTGGAAGGTCTTCTATACGAACTGCTACAAGTACATGTCATGCTATGTGAATAGATGTGTCAAGGTCGAACATAGTAGTCCATCGTCTGATTACCGTTCATTGATGTATACCATTAATAGATGCGACATCACTCACTGATAATGAAAATGGGAATCAAGGTACAGAGTGCAATATAACAAGTGTGAATAGATGTTTTGAGGTTGAACACTTGGAAGAATCCATCGATCATGGGACATTGACTTATTCCCAAAACTACCGATGGTGAGAGAACCTACCATTGATGACTGTAAGTCTCAAGGAACTCAAATGATTCTAGAATCCTATTCCAGAATAAATGATATGAAGTCGATGGAATGGAATCCATTAGAAGGAAGAAATTAAGGCATCCCCCATCAACCAACATGAGGTACTCAACAATGCTGTTTAATGTGTAAGAACTCGAATAAGATGTGCACGAACCAGTAACAGTACAAGGAATGGCCAACATGCAAAGTCAAGATAACTGAGGAATGGCTAACTTGGGCTTCAACTTCCTTCGAACAATAGAATAAATGAGAATGGTGACTGAAGGTAGGAAGCATGGACTCGATATGCAAACTGGGACATCTCTGTGACACAGGAGGCATCAACAGAGGCTCCATAGGGACTGGAAGCTTAACCAATCGGTGGAGATAAAATCAGAGTAACGAATACAGCTCCTAAATTCAAACTAATAACCCAACCAATGGATGTGATATACAATGCTCTGTTCGAAGGCGACATGAATCGACTACTGCTGAAGATAACATCTTTTCCTGTCTGGCTTTTTGGTTTTTTTATTTTTTTGTACTTTTTTAGATATTTTGAAAAGCTTGAAAAAGAATAAAAGTGTTTTATAGTACAAATCTAGGAGGAGACGAGTGTCAAGAGACAAGAAAACTAGTTCCAAGCAGTGGAACATGCCTATGCTTAATGCAAGGAGATATGTGTAGGATAAAGACACTAGGGGGAAGGTCTCCTCCCAGTAAAAGGGGTGATTAAGTTGCAAAAGATATGTAAAAAGGCTCTGGACATGAGACAAGATCGGGCTATATGTCTGATAACTCAAAGTCAGGGAGCCAACATAAAGCTAAAGAAGGCAAGAAAAAGTCATGAAAATGCAATTAAAACCTAATATATATAAGGGAGTCCTGAGGAAATGGCTAGCATAAAGTTCAATAGGAGTATGAAGCTCTTGCTCAAAGACATGGTGGGACTAAAAAGGACTCCCAAAACCTAAAGGAAAACTTGTCATCATGGGAACTAAATGAAAAAGAGGATCTAACTAGGGCACCCATATATGGGATCTAATGCCACTTCTAATATCAGCAAGAAGGTTCCATGACATCATGGAATGGGTTCATACCTAAGGTTAATATGAAATGGTCATAAGGTCATGAAAAATGTAGGTGGATATGAAATCCTAACCTATATGTCAGTTTATACATGATAACTATAATAGGCACAAACAGCTCGAAGACCTCGTCAAACCACGTTCAAAATAGGATCCTACAACATCATATTAATCCAAATGGTCCAACCTGGATAGAATCGGTCAAAAACTATAGGAAGTGGGTAAAAATTTCAAAAAAAATTCTATAAAATAGTGAAAAAATAAAAAAGTTTCATACCATTTTGAAAATTCACCCACCATAGTGCTTTTGTACCCAGAACTTCAAGAGCTGATTCCGAGAGTATCATCTGATGAAATCACTCCAAGTTTGGTCTAGGTAATTAATCATTCCCTCCTCTTTCAATTTAATGCATAAATTTTTAATTTTAATGGTCAATTTATTTACTTAATCCATCCCAAATAGTGTGTTTTGGCCCACGCAGAAATCAGGTCATTTTCCATGTATAGGGATGGGTATATGCAGAAAAGACCATGATACCCATGTACATATGCAGTTGTTTTTCAAACAGTCACATACAAGGCCGCAAACATGATTTTCAAGGGAAAACACTCATGAAACTTGGCAATGTTTATGCAGGATGGTGCTAGAATGGAGAGAGAGAGAGAGAACATGCTGATGTTGAAGAGGCTATACAGGCTGATCTCATGGCTCAAAAAACATTGAGGGCTTGTGGGTTATATAAGTTTTGGTGCCTTGGAATATTAAGGGCCAAGCCAAGGCTACTGCAGCTGCTAGTGGATTATTGGGATCCATACTCTGAGACCTTTCAGTTGGATGGCATGTCACTCAGCATCGAGGTTGAGGACATATAATTTATCACAGATTTGTCCCATCGAGGGGAGGTGGTGAACCTCTGATCCCATGGGCTAGGAGATGGGTTGACTATAGAGGAGTACATAGCTATGTATTGCCTTCCTGATACATAGAAGGTTGGGAGCTAAATCCCAACAAACTCAGTCTAGAAAGTGGGGCTGAAAGGCATACTATTGGCATTAGGCAGGATCGCAGGTTTAGCATCACTCCACCAAGCCTCAAGGCCAATGATGTTCTATGTCATAGAGTGCACACAACCTATGATATATGACCGGAGTACCTTGCTGTTGAGAAACATGAAGAAGAAACTCAATGACTACAAGAGGGGAAGGGTACGAAACTTTGGGTTTGGCAACATACTAAGTACACTCTTTTTTGAGCGGGTGTCAGGGATAAGCCCTAGAGTTGACATTGCTCCACATGGAGTTAGGGATCCAGATCAGCTACACTGGTCCAATGTCATGTGGATACTGGGAGGGGGAAGGGTGGATAACCCCTATCCATCAAACTTCTTTCTCTGGTGGCGAAGACATATCATCGCCATAGATGACTATCCCTATGTAGGGATTTCCTTCTATGGAGATCTGGATATGACCCTACCACCAGGAGCAGCATATGGAGACATAGGCAATGAATCTCAACTCATTTTTGTTTTTTGAATTATTAATTTTTTTTGTTTTTTTTGATATATGAAATCAAAAGACGTGTTTTTAGTGTGACGACATATAATGATACTATATCATGTACATGTAGATGTGGGACCACAATGGCCAGATGGCTTTCCTCATCATCGATAGAGGGGAAGAGGCGATGATATCATGGGTGTGGATGAGGAGAGGATGCTCCAAATCATCCACACAAATTTTTTTCTCTTAACACAAAGGGTTCCCATGGAGCAAGTTGAGGACTTTCTTGAGGCCATGCAGTGCCAGGTGGTTGGAGTACCACGGGAATGGGTTCGGTCATTTCACCGGCTAGCTAGAGTCGTGGTGTGCTACCATGATCAGCACCATCCTCCACCTCAGGCTTAGATACCTGGGTGTATATTTTTTGTATGATCGTGTAGTATATTTTGGTGGCTCGAAAGCCCCAATTTTGTATATGACACTTATGTATTATGATGTCACCTATTTTGGACTTAATGAAAAATATTTATGATGATCAATTATTATTCTATTTACATGTGTAAAATGTGTTTGTGAAATTATTTTATTGTATGTGAAACAAATGCCAATCTAGTACATAGTTAGCATATGAATCAACAACTTGATTAAAATTTCTTGTAATGTGAATGTATGTTATGCTCTCAAATTGTCATTATAGCAATCTTACATGCAAGAATATTCATAACAATGTCGGATCCCTAACATGATACAAGCCATTATGTTATGAGACCACTAACTGTGAATCAAGACGTACCTCAAGAGAAAGGACACCATGTGAAATGGCATCACGCAATAACTCAATCATGGCACTATATTCAGCAACATTGTTCAATGAAGGCCGTAAACATATGCCTCCTGAAGAAAACACTTGACCCGAAGGAGTATAAATCACCCAAGCAACCAAAGCTAAGTTTTGAGTGTGGCGGTTAGCACCATCAGTGAATCCTATGGAAGCCAAAGACTCCATCGACATCTGCCATAATAAAAGAAAGCTAATAAAAAAACTCGACCAACATAAAAACACCAAATCACGCTATGCAAAATGTACAATAATATACAAAAACATCAACCTTGGTTGAAGCTCATGCATAGTATTTCTTAATATAGAGCCCATTTATAGGATCCTCCAAGGTCATCCCTTCATAATCGACCAACTCATACGCACCTTTCTCTAATACATGCTTAACCATGTAAGGACAATGCCACATCGGGTTAAAATTTCCTTCCCCCAATGGTTGCTTAGCTTGATCCCACAAAAGGACCAAATCACCTTCACTAAACCTCCTAGGATGAAAAGACTTATTGTATTGGATCTTAACGTGACGCTTGTTAACCTCAAGAGCCACTAAAGCATCTCGACAATGTTCATCAAGATGCTCCAAGTGGACCAGACATTCTTCCAATGCATAAGTCTTTGGTAAAAGCTCCACATCTAGCTTTAAAGAAGGGATTTCTCATTCAACCGATAATACTGACTCCACCCCATGCACAAGATGATAGGGAGAAAAACCAGTGGTAGTCTTGGTTGCGGTTCTATAGGACCACAAAGAAGGATACAACATGATATGCCAATTATTCTTGCTTTTTGCGATGGTTCATTGGAGAATGGACTTAAGTGACTTGTTCACTGCTTCAACCTGTCTATTCACTTGAGGATAATAAGAAGAGGAATGCTCTTTCTTATACCCTAACTTTGAAGACAACTCTTCCATTATTTTGTTCTAAAAGTGCCTGCCATGGTCAGTGAAAAGCTCCCTCAGAATACCAAACCAGGTGATAATATGGTTAAATATGACATGCACGGATATTTCATCATCGAATTTGATAGTGGGAATAGCCTCTACCCATTTCATGAAGTAATCAACAGCCACAATAATATGATGGCACCCCCTAGCCGAAGCTAGGTTACAATCCATAAAATAGACCCACCACTTGGTGAAGGGATCGATGATGATAATGGGATGCAAATGGGCAGGAGGTGAGCACATATTCCATTCAAACACCTGGAAAGGGTGGCACCTCTTGACCGCATTAATGCAATCTTTAAAGATGGACGATAAAAAATAAATCACTCTCAGAATTTTTTGGGCTGTAGAAATCCCAGATAAATGACCACCACATGCCCCTCCATGGAAATCATTAAGCACAACCTCCATGTCCTCATGAGTTAAGCAAATACGTAAAATGGAATCAACCCCACAGTGGTACAAAGTATCATCCACTATGAGGTAGTTCTTCGCTACGTGACGTAGTCGTCGACGCTCATCTCGCAAGAGGTGAGTAGGAACCTTCAATGTTTGCAAATAAACAATAATATCCGCATACCAAGGGTACTCAGTTGAGATGAGAAAGATATTCTCATCAACAAGAGAATCCTCATGAACCTCCCCTTCATCCGAATTTGGAAAATTTGATATGAGCTCAGCAAAAATTAATGATTTCTTCCACTTTGTGGAAACAAATTCGAGATCAAACTCTTGCAATATCACAATCCATTTATTATACTTTCCCCCAATCATCCTTATGGTGAGAACGAATTGAAATGGATTAATGTGCACTATGACCAAATTTTGGCGAAGGAATATGTAATGCCTCAAACATTGAACCGCATGGACGGTGGCTAAGGCTAGTTTCTCAACATGGGTATAACGAAGTTCCGCATCAATAAGGTTTTGACTAAGATAGTAGATGACATGCTCATGGAGCTCCTCGTCCTCTTGAACCAAGACCATACCAATCGTCTCTTGAGATGCGGACACATAAATCAAGAAGTCACAGCTATAGTCTAGTGGACTAAGCACGAGGGTTGATGCCAAGGATTTCTTCAAAGCATCGAAAGACTCCTGGGCTTGTTCATCCCAGTAAAAAGGGGTGTCTTTCTTCAACAAACGCATGAAGCATTTGGTTAAATTGGAAAATTTGACTACGAAGCTTCGTAAGAAGTTTTCCATTCCTTCTAAACATTGAAGAGTTGAATGTTACATGGGGGAGAAAATTGAAGTATTGCCTCAACCTTCAAGGGATCGACTCTAATACCCCCCTTGGACACAATGAATCCTAGTAAACGGCCAACCTTCACACAAAAGACACACTTATGAGGATTTAACCAAATTTGATCATGACAACATCTTTCGAAAACCAATCTCAAATAACAAGGATGATGCACCCTCATGCAAGAGTGAGCACCTATATCATCCAAATACACTTCAAAAATATTTATAATATCATGGAAGGAAAAGGTCATGGCCCGTTGAAACATAGCTCTGGCATTTTTAAGGCCGAAGGGCATCTTTCGATATGCAAAATTTCCCCAAGGACAAATAAATGTAGTCTTATGTTGGTCCTTCGGTTTGATCTGTATCTGATTATATCCCAAAACGCCATCCATAAATTAGAAAACCTCACTTCCTACACACTCATCCAGGATTTGATCAATAAACGGTGTAGGGAAATTGTCTTTAGGATAGGCTCGATTTCAATCTTGGAAATCAGTGCATATTTGGATTGTTCCCTTATTCTTATCCACCTACATGGGATTTGAAACCCACTTCATCAAGGGAACAGGATAGATGAAACCAAATTTTAGAATCTTCTCTATATCTACTTTAATAGCGGGTACGTTCCTCAGATTCATGGCACACAAACGTTGTCGAACCGGTTTGGCATCCAGATAGGTTTTGATTTCATGTTCGATAATGCGAGGGTCTATTCCTGGCATCTATTCATATGAACAAGAAAAAACATCATATAATTCCTTAAAAATCTTGGTGTACTCTTTAATATCATCGCAGGAACAATCCTCCCCAATGTACATGTTCTCAATCTTACCAGGAACATGAGAAATATTGGTAGGTATTGTAGGTGACAAGTTATCCATGTTCCCTTCAACAATATAACTAGGAGAGCTTAACGGGACCACGAGACTACCATCTTTCTCACTTAGAACCGCCCTAAAGTCATCACACTCTAAACGATCAAGCTTAGGAAGGAAATACGATCTATGGTGCAACTCTCCCCAAGGTTGTTCTATCCCAGACATAGCCTCAAGAATAGCTTCATCTGATGAAGAAACATCATCAAGGAAGTCTTGAGAGTGAGATGACTCTACTGCCCAAGCATGCAGCACATAAGGGTCCTCCTCCTCCATTCGCAAAGAGGAAGGACTAGGCTCTACAACATGATCAAGATTAGCTTTATATGCCACCGATATATAGGCAACGACACATCTTTCATGACAGGTATAGAATTATCACTCGAAGTACTTGGTGAAGGAAGAATCCAACAATACTCCATATGAGAGGTGCAAAATGAGGCCGAATTCAATGAGGAGGAAGCCTTATGAAGACTAGAACCAATCATAAGGATGAGAGTAGGACAAACAAAGGTTCCCATGAGAGAAGGATACATTCTCACACCCACATTCTCAATTTCCACATGAGAATGATCGATAATCGAGATAGAATCTCCTGATGATGCTTTTAAACATCGATTCTAGAAATATTTTTTATCAATAGTAACGATCTTCCCATCCAAAGGAAAACAAACCACTAGGAATAGGGAAGAGGCTACATCTTGCATATTGTACATCCAATTCCTAATCAGTAAAAAATTGTAGTCGAGGGGGGCATCAACCACCTCAACCTCGATTGCAACCATCTTCTCCCCTAATTGGACCTCTAGGGAAGGAAGTATACCATGCAGTCGAAATTATCTTCCATCAAATGAAATCAACATGTTCATGGATTTAGACAATGTGAGATAACCTAAACCCTTCCAACAGGCCAAAGACATCATAGAATCGGTAGCGCCTTCATCAATCATAGTGTGCTTTATGGTGTGGTTTAGACACTCTGCGTGAATCATAAGAGACACATAGTAAGGCAAGCAAGGCTGGATTATATGAGTTTCAAATTTGATCATAGAAGGAGCACTATCATCACCCACCCCAAGAGTAGACAACAAGGCCTTCCTTTGTGGAGGGCAAGTCTGAAGCTCTTCTAATGTAGACATTGCATAGGGAGTTTGGCCCAAATCCTCGATAATTGAAGAGTTCTGGGTGGCTCGAGCATTAGGATTGTGCCCCAAGAAATTTAAGACTCCCTTAGGAATGTAAGGTGGAAATTTAGGCTTATCGATAGGATTTTCAATTCGTAAAGAGATCTCAGGTGGATCAAGTTCTTTCCCAAGGTCTGGCTGTGACGTACCATAGTCTTTTGAATGCATCAAAACCTTCGTATCTTTTACCATGTTGATGCAACCATGGCCACTAGCGACATCCGACGGTTTTTGAGTTCTGCTAGAAGCACTACCAGGATCCACGGCCCTCAAGTTCATATTTTTATTATTTGGTAAGGGATTTGTGAACATAAATGGGTCCTGTGCTATGAACTTTGAGGCATCTTCCATTCAGAGGCATAAGTGAAGAAGGTGGTCATCCTTACACAACTTGCAAGGAAATTTTACCTTCCACTTAGGCTTCTTTTCCCCCCAGCATTATTCATGTTCTTTTCATTGTTATCATTATCATTCTTATTCCCACCCTTTCAGCTATTTGTTCCTTTATTTTTATTTCTTTCAGGTTGTTGGTTACCTTTCGGGTTCGATGATTGCACTAAAAGTACATCCATCGATTGTATGGGATGAGACTAAGTCGTAGCTTGTCCCAATGTAGACTGGTTAAGTGATAACTGGCTCACTTGTTTCGTAACCGATTCTGCAGGTTTGGTACTTCCAGAGCCAACAATACCATCGACATGTGGCCCAGGTTTAAACTTAGGGTCAAAATTGGATCATGGAGCATTAGGTATGACCTCATAAAGGATCCCAGACTAAGCATAAATCAATTCCAACTATTGGGCCCTCAAAATATCTTGGTCCTCATTTTGCACTCCAGATGTGGAAACATCCTTCATGATATAGGTTAAAAATGACTTGAGGAACCATTCTAGAAGAAAATCTAGTGGTATAAAGGATTTAATCAACCTCTTCCATCTATGCCACTCTTGAATGTGATCCAAAATGTGGGTGGCTTTGTCTTACCGAAATGACGACAAGAGTTTAGTACCGGCGTCGTAACGCATGGGTAGCTGGAAGTGATCAAGAAAAATCATCGCTAGGTCGTTAAAACAAGTATAAATCCCCCCAGGTAACTCTATATACCATTTTGTGGTGGGATCTGTGAGGGTGCATTGAAATAGTCTCAAACGAATAGAATCATCGTTCAAGGAGTTCGAAGAGCACCAAAGATGGAAGGTTGTTACATGCTCACCAGGATCTTAACTAGAATTACCTTCGAACTTTTGAATGTCTAAAGGAATTTTGGTAGGGACTGTCGGCCATGCCAGGTCATGAGATACAGGATCATTTTTCAATCTCGACAAATCAGGTAGATTCAAAGTCACAAGGAAAGGGAGCCTAGGTTAAGCCGGTTTGTTCCATGCTCCCTGATAGGACTGGTTCGCATAAGGTTGATTTCTATATACACCTTGGCCTTGGCCAATGGGATAGTAACCTCCTCCCATTTGACCCATAAAGGGTTGCACGGAAGAATTGTAATTTGGAGTACCGTGAGACTGGGGTTCTACAAAGCCATAATTAGGAGACTGGTACATGGGTTGATACCCAGATCCATAAGGTGCTAGTTTTGTCCATAAGATGGTCCGTAAGAAGGTCCATAAGAGGTTCCATAAACTGTACCATGATATGGTCCACAGGAAGGTCCATAATATTTTCCATAGGAAGAAAAATGTCCTGCTGATACATAAGGAGGAACATAGCCTTGTGACACTATGGTGTGAGTAGAAGTAGAATAGACATGGCTAACAACAGAAATCCGACCTGAAGGCCATCTAGAGTTAGGAGGAGGATGCGTTGTCAAAAAATAATTTGAAGGGATTAGTGTTGAAGACGATGGAATATATGAAGGAATATAACTTGTGCTCCCAATATTCACATGTCTAGGTTCTAGTCCCCGAATGGGAACACTAGTGCTAGGCCTAGGATATGTGTGTGAAGGAACTTCCATTGCAGGGATGGAAGGTGTAATGTGACTAGTGCTAAAAAAATCTCTCCACTTGGAAAGGAATGAAACTGCCCCCAGGTGTAGCACCAAGGTCAACACCTGATCTGAAATGGGGTGTCAGACTGGTCTCGGGGATATCATGCATGCCATACCTAATAGTTCTAGTGCTAGTGGGTGCATGGTGAGTATCATCACCCAGAAGCCAATACCGGTGATTAGGGTGCATAAAATCTGTGAATCATGAAAGATATTCATGTGACATTCCATTCAAACAATGATCAGACCCTACTGGAGCCCCATATGTGCTTACAGGTTCATCCTCCCATATGGGACGAGGAAGATCAGGGATCTCTAGGATCTAAGGCTCATCGTCACCCATGGTGTGTGAACCAAAGTGAGAATGATTCCTCCTGGACTGTCTCATTCTGTCTCCTAAAGGAGGAGGAGACATAGTAGGTGGAAGTCCTGCTAAATGAAGAGAACGGTGAGGTGTCACACCCGGATCCACAATGAATCAACAAAAATAAAAGACTCGATACAACTATGCAACCCTAAGAAATATAGCATGCACAGATCATACACCTAAGAAAATATAAATCCAAAACACAAGAAAACCAAGGATAGGATATGTGAGCTCTCGAAGGAAGTAGGTATTTCTCACCTAGGAGAGGCTTGAGACTCCCATACACAACAAGCAGAGTTTCATAACCAATTATAGTGGCCTTCAATTTCAATGCATATAGCGATTGTGTTGTACAAACCCTACCTGGCCAGGACACCTGCATAATAACCTTTTCAAATACCCCCTCGATACCTAGGTAAGGAAACTAAGGTCACCTCAATATAACCAATGCTCAGGTGGATAGTCACAGGTGGGATTGACCGTATGGGTAGGGTAGCAAAGCCCAAATCCTGAAAGCACAAACCGGTACCCCAAGGGTGCACCGACCGTACCTCAAAGGCCCCCAAATACGAATACAATCCTATAAATATCTCTAGTGCTCGCAGAAAGTGACTAGGTGTCATCCCAATCACAATCGCATGCACTGGCTCATGCTTAACTCCTGTGTAAGAGGAGCGTCTTGAGAAACACTAATTATACCAAGGGTTTCACACTCTCACCTAGATAGACACCTACTTGTTTTGTCTAGTGGTCTTGGAGAGTTAAATCACAATGAACTATTCCAAGACCTAAAACCTAATATTATTGATTCACCCTATAAAATAAAAGAGTGTAATTCATTTTATTAAGCGTTGATATTAATTGGTTGTGATTACTCAAAGGGAAATGGTCGTGCAACTACTAAATTTATGACTCATCAGTGAAGTAAATATGCACACCTAACAAGCAATTCCAAGTGAAATTGTGTAGAATGAAAGACAGGGTATGACACTACATGAGATCCAAGAATTTTCCTTCAAATGTAAGTGCAATCATTCTTAGATGAAAATATGACTATAATCCAACAAGCAAACCTAATGCAAGTACAGTGCCAATGCAAAATGCAATAAACGCATAAGTATGCAAAAGAAAAAATGTTTTTATATTTTTTACAAATAAATGAGATATGAAATCAATAAATGACTCTACAACCCTCAAACCCTGCAACCACTCCCAAACAGAAACTAAGCAAGGTACCAAGGTAAAAGAGACCTAATGCACTAATCCCAAACCAAAAAATGAATAAATGAATGACAAGAACAAAGCTTAAAAAATAAACTAAAAGAAGTCTTTGGTTAGAAATAGAGGGTGTATATACACACCAGAAGCATCCAAGAAGACTCAACAATCATCAAAACTGACACAGTAACACTTAATCCTCCAACTAAGGCTCAAAATCAAGGCATACGGGACTGTTCTCCATAAACCAATGTACATACATGACTGTTTAGGGAAAACCCGCATGTATATGTGACTGTGAATACAAAACCTGCATACAGGAAGAAAAAGGAAGAAAAATAGGGCAAACTGACAATCCAAGATCAAATTTACTTCTTCGGGACCCTACTGGGAAAACATGCCTCCAGACCCGACAGAGAAACAGAAAAATCATGAGCAATTCAAGTACATTGAATACCAAAAAATCCAAAGAGAAACAACTAGGAACCTCCCCAGCGGAGTCACCAATTCTGTTACGAAGAGAAACTTCCTATGGCTTGGGGTGTACCACAATATACAGCTTTGACACTAGAAATCAATATTTCCCAATATGCAAGAGAAACCAAACATCTAACACTAAGGGATACCAAATTGTACCTTGTTCCGGATGGTTTAAGTAGATCCCCATTGATCTTTTCCAATTCACGCTTGCATTCACAATTTTCTCTCAAAAACAGCAAACAAGACAAGCATGCTCCATAATAATGTGTTAGACCTACTTTAGCATATATATTGAATAATGTATAATAAATTAAACACATCCATGGATTCAATATTCATATTCATATGCACATAATTGGACATGAAAAGAGATTTCTCTTAATAAAATCAAAGATTACAATAGTGATAACCTCTGTCGGCACGTCTACTAACTGGATAAACCGAGTCCTCCACCTAGGCCTCCACCACCTCAATCCTCCATATGTTGATAGCAAGCTCATAAAACAAAGGAAATCTTGGGAAGAACACAAAGTGCTCTAAAGGTACAAAGGGATGTAGGCTCAAGTATAAGCAAACTGAGGAAACAATGGACTATAGTTTCTTTTCTCTTCAATTCCTCCTCCTCAATGTATCCAAGGGGTTACTTATATAGCACTCCAAAAGGGTAATGGAGGGTTGAATCCGACTGATCTCAAGACATATGGAAGGCCAAGAGTCATGATCTCCAGACTCATATGAGGAAAACTCCAAAAATATTTGGATTTATGCATGCATCCTGATGTATGCAGGTTTGAGGTCAAAAGTCACATGTACATGCGAGTATGGGTTTAAAAGTTGTGTACAACAAACAATAAACATGTGTTTTTTAGGGATGATATTGGAACATCAAAGTACAATATAATTCCATGGGTTCCAAGGAGTCTGCAAAGCGATGGGGAAGGCCATAAATATGTGATCAACCATGTGTGGTAAAATCAGCTATAATAGATATTATTTCACAACTTAGAGTAATCAAACATTTCCCCACCTTTTTCTTAAAGTATGATGGTCATTCCATTAGTATCATTGTCACCCTACAGGATATTGAAGAAGTTTTTAAATATTCTGAAAAGGACAAAAATTTTGGGCCGAAATTTTGTGGACCAATGGGCTTTTAGTTTACCTTCATACTCTTTTGAAGAATGGGAAAACGATTTGAAAAGTAAATGGACTGATCAAAATTATTATAATTTCCACACTCAAGTCAATTGAGCCATGAAGGGGCATTCTAGATCAAACATACATGAAGCTGTGAGCTGTTAATGGGTGTTCTACATCAAAACATACATGAAGTTGTCATCATCATAGTGAAATCAAATGGATGTTGAAGGTGAATTTGTCATATTTAATGCAATATATTAAATGTATTAGTGAAGGGATGAAGTTGTCATATTTATTTTGGTTGGGGGCTTGTTGACTCTCTAGTTGAGACGCTGGGTTATGGTCCTCTCTATCAGTGTGTTGAGGCCTGGAAATTTGCAGGCAACAACTGTAAGGGATTCTCCCCAGTCAACATTCCCAACTAGCCCGTGACTGTTTGGTGTAGGGAATCCGTCTAGTTTGCGGTCTGGCTACAGTAGGTCAAGTAACAAAAGGGTTTACAGGTTGCGGCCCGATCCACCGTATATATTTTTGTATTTTGACTTAAAGTATGATATGCATGTGCCTAATTAACATGCAAGGTGATAAGGATCCAAGGAGTAGTCACAAGGTGATGCACAGGTTCTTACCTCTCGTCTTAGAACTCACAAGCATCTAAATCACATACACTTTCAGAAAATAAATTACTAACTAAACTATCTCTAGAGAGCTAGATATTAATTCTTGAGTAATGCAACACTGTCTACGTGTTATGGCAAATCACAGATAGCTATTCTTATAACCAAAGATATAAACAGGCATGAAAAGTATACATGATAAGATAGCTCATCATCAGTTAAAACAAAACCCATTACTCACAGTGGAAAACATCACAGAATATACTGGAGAACATTCAGACAAGAACATAGGTTCAGAAAGTTAGAACACCCTCATGGTTAATGAAACACAGTTGAAAAAGAAATAGTTCCCATTCAACATTGTTCATTTAATCATATTGATACATTCCACATAGCACTTTCTCCAATAGGTAAAATTTGCAATTCCTGGATGTAAAACGAAATAGTTCCTCTTACAAGCAATATTTTACAAGTTTTTCCAGGGAAAAAAGCCCCTCTCAGTTCTATCTTTCAGATATTTAAACTAAGATAGTTAACCGCTTGGGTTTCCCCCAACATGTGACCTTTTGGTCCCTCCAAAACGTTTCATATCTCTATTTTTATCTTTTCTGCGTGCACTCATGATCCGCTGAGTAACTAACAAACCTTTCAGTTCTACGCCTTTGTTGCTATTCATTTTGTCTTCTCCTTCGTTTTCCCTTCTTGCGATCCCGTCGGCTTCAATTCGACCTTTTCCCAAAACTTCCAAGCTTCCTTCTGCCACCTATCTCCCAGTTATACCCTCACGCTATGGGAATCTGAAAAGTCTCTTGAGTCCACCTACAAATAAACGCCATGTATCATCCATTGGGATTGCATTTTCAATAAAAAAATCAAACTACATCTATAAACGAGTAATCATCAAGAGAGGCCATGCAATGTCCTTCGATTTTGGAAACCTTAACAGGTGCAGTCGCCACTGTCTCGTCCACACATGGGCTTGAAAACTTGCTAACGACGAGAAGAGGAAACGCATCGGTGGCTTAAAACATGAAACCTTGGCTAGGTAGACTTATTTACAGCCGCATAAGCATGTACTAATAGATGACAGGTGCTATGAAACATTTGACCCTATCGGAGTCGGAGAGGTTACGACTTAAATTTTTGGCGGGAAAATTCCTAGTAAAAAATCGGAAAGACAACGACATCGGAAGCCAAGTGCTTTTCGCAGCCGCAACGGTGGAAGAAAAAAGGGCTAGAGACACGTGACTAGAAATCGACACGCGTCGGTTGGTGGAGCACTTACATTTCGGGTAGCTAGCCGCTTTGGGAGCCGCAACGGCGGAAAGCGAACACACAACAACCTCCAATCAAACATAATTTAATGCCCGATCAATAAAAATATTAAGTGTTCAGAACAGATTTAAAATTTAGTACAGTCAAAAACCTGTTCCACCTCTGAGACAACGGCTTTTCAAAGAACAATTTATCTGATTCATCTTTGACTAGCAAAACCAAACTCAAAATTTGCGACCCCCAACAATTTTCAATCACAAGCAACTTCTGAAAAATAGGACGATAGTCAATCTTCAAAATCATCCAAAATTAAAAGCATGAACAAACAGTTCACAGATCCAAATGATTCAAAGCAACACTAAATCAGAAAGGGGGGGACCAAAATTTAAAAAATTTGGGGAAAACAGTTGCAGCTGCAACAATTGGCGATTACCTGGTGAACCTAGATCTCTGGATGATTATTCCTTGAGTGACAGACTATTTAACAACAAATGAACTTATTGAATTCTTCCAGCTATCTGGATTTCTCAAATGGAAGATGTATATACCTTTAATCATTGATGATAGTCCCATTTGGGAGAGTGGAAACAAAAATTTTCAAGTTGGGATAACTCTGTTGAGGCCGAAAGATGATTTTCATTGTTAATTTTGTCTTCAAGAAGATGGCAGCTTAGACACCACAGGATTGTAGTATACGGTAAATAGAAATATTCATTTGTTCCTCATTCCCACGCCACTTTAGCACTTTTTGTGCTTTTGGACTTTTGTCCTTTTCATATGAGTCCTCCTGCATGCCTTTCTTTCTGAATTTTAATTCAGGATCCTCTATCCCAAGTGTCCTTTTGTGTGAGAGGTGTATTCATGTTTCAGCTCACGGATGGAGAGGAACTTTCAGCGATTTAGTGCTTATAGGTTCAGCATTTGTTTTGATGTATAATGCTTTCATAGGAGTTTTTGACTCTTATCTGCCTTTTGGCATTCATTTCTTGGCATGGGATCATTTGTATTTAATATACTGTTTACCTCGCTTCTTTCCATGGGACCTTTGTTGTCACTCCCTAGGACATTTTAAATTTGACATGGATGGAGCCTCAAAATAGTATTCCAGAATTTTGATTCCGGTTTATTTCACAAGGGTTAAGCAGGACTTCAATGCATACATAGCTATTTGAGAAAACTGCTAAAATGAAAGAAGTTCTGTTAGATAAACAATAATATATAGTATTATATCCAAGAATGTTAATCATTCCAAAAATTCTGATATTCCCCATGCAACCACCGGCTTGCTTTCTTTATTGAAATCAATAAAATTTAAACTAAAACAAACTAAACATCGTGACTCAAAGACGTCGGCCAAGATGGATTATTTATATACAAGATAGAAAAAAACACAAACAAAACTCAAGAAAAATAGGGCTTGAGAACTAAGCCATTTACAGGCAAGTTCTCTTTCCACCCTTGTAAATCTTGCAACCTATAAGTGGAAGGTCCAAGCTTTGCCGCAATCTGGAAAGGACCTACCCACAAGTGCTGGAATTTCATGTGTTTTCCTTTCTCATCGTGGGGGTGATCCCACTTGAGAACCAAATCTCTCAATTCAAAGTCTTTTGTTCCTGCCTTATGTTTGTCAAACCATCTCTTCATTACCTCTTGTTGTTTCTTAAAGCGCTCTCTGGCTTTAGATCGAGCCTCTTCTGCTTTCAGGAGATTATATATCCTCATTTGCAAAACTTCATCATCCGACCCTCTAGATTCTTGAGCGATTATGGAAGAGGGTAGCATGATATTGGGGGGAAGAATGGCTTCTTTACCATACACCAGGGTATATGGAGACACTCCTATCGAAGAATTGGGGGTGACTCTATCGGCCCAAAGGGCGTTTGGTAGCGCTGAGTGCCAACTCCTCTAGTTTTCTATCACAGTCTTCTTTAAAATTCTAATCAGATTTTTGTTAGTAGATTCGGCCAAGCCATTTCCTTGTGGATAGTAATTAGCAAAATAATGCAACTTTATTCCTTTCTCATGAGCAAAAGCAGTTAATTTTATTGATCAAAATTAAGTAGCATTATCAAAGACTAAAGAAACTGGAACTCCAAACCTGGTCATAATATGGTCCTACAGGAAGCCGATGACCGCGTCCTCATTTATTTTGCACAGCGGGATGGCTTTGACCCAGTGAGTGAAGTAATCGGTTGTGGTCATAATATACTTATGTTGTAGGGAAGAGTTTGGCTTTATCTCCTTGATAATATCCAACCCCCATTGCTCGAACGGCTCCGTGATCATCACATGCTTCAGTGGTGTGGTTGCTTTAGATTGTCTTCCATTACACCTTTGACAAATGTCGCACTTCCTAACATGAGCATGTGCATATTTGAAAAGCGTGGGCCAATAGTAACCGGCTCTGAGAATTTTGTGAGCTGTAGTATCTCCTGAAAAATGTCCCCCAGCAGGCCTGTCATGTAAATCTGTCATTACTTTCTTCACATCCTCTTTCTCTAAGCATCTGAGAAGAACCCCGTCATAATTTTTTCTAAACAATATTCCTTCAACAATTTGATAGGAGGCTGATTTAAGATGCAGCGCTCTTCTTTGCTTAGAATTCCAATGTTCTGGCAACACTCCCTTCTGGAGGTAATGCACGAGATCTCTATACCAAGATTCGGGGGCTGTGAACAGAGGACATACATCCATCAAATGTGACTCAGCCTCATCTTCCCAGGCATGTTCCTCATTGTTTCCATTTTTAGTCATTAGTTTGCACAAACCTTGCTCTTTAACTATAGAAGCTGGCTTGAACTCAAGGTCATACTCTTGAAGAGTTGTTACCCAATTACCCCTTCTTTCTCCTAATTCCTTCTGTACAAAAAGGTACCTTACAGCTGGGTGTGGGATGATCACCTTGGTTCAATTTTTTAATATGTAGGGCCTGAATTGTTTTACTACTTTGAACACCGCATAAGCTTGTTTATCAATAGCCTGGTAATTTAGTTTGGTACCTTGTAGACCAGTGCTCATAAATGATATGGGGAACTCATCTCCCCCATCTTGCTTCTGAGTAAGCACAACTACTAGCGAATCATCATATGCAAAAGTATATAGAATAAAATCTTTATCGAAATCTGGGATTTTTAGGGAGGGACCATGTGCAACAGTGGTTTTAATCTTGCTGAATGCGTTCTTCTCAATCTCAGTCCATTTGAATTGTGCACTTTGCTTCACCATTTGCTGCAGAGGTTTGACAATCTGAGCGAAATCTGGCACGAATCTTCGCACAAAGTTTATTGTTCCCATAAATGATTGCATCCCTTTTTTATTATGGGGCAAGGGGATCTGTTCAATGGCCTTGATCCTCTCCGGATCTATAGGGATTCCCTCATTTGAAACTACGTGACCCAACAACTTGCCCTCTGTAACAGCGAACACACACTTCTTGGGATTGAGTGAGATGCCATATTTCCGATAGTATTCAAAAATATGCCTTAGATGAAATGCGTGTTCTTCTCTCCTCTTTGAGAATATCATAATATCATCAAGATACACTACAGCACTATGGCCAATCAATCCGCGGAAAGCTATGTCCATAGCCCTCTGGAACGTAGCTCCAGCATTTATAAGCCCAAAGGGCTTTCTTCTGTAAGTGAAGGTTCCCCATCTGGTCCTGAATGTTGTCTTCAATCTGTCTTCTTCGGCTACTAATACTTGATTGTAGCCTGAGAAACCATCCAATAAATAAAATAGCTCAGAACCTAAGACCATTTGTAGTAGTTGCTCCATGGGTGGAACGGGATAGTTATCTTTATCTAAAGCACGGTTTAAATTCCTGAAATCCATGCATAGCCTGATTTCTCCAAAAAATTTCCTCACTAGTACCAGATTTGAGACCCATTCCGAGTGTCTGACCTTAAAAATGATTCTACCATCCAATAATTTCTTAACTTCACTCTGAATCAAAGGTTCCAATTTTGGGTGCATTTTTCTTAAAGGTTGTTGATAAGGTTTGACGCCAGATTTGATGGGGATAACATGCTGGATGATGCTAGTGTCATATGTCTTCAAATATTCGTATGTCCAGGTGAAAATGTCTTTATATTGATTAAAAAGACTGATGAATTTATCTCTTTCTGTTGGTGAACAACATTTGCCAAGATTCACATATTTGGGATTTGTCTCAGTCCCTAAATTTATCAATTCGAACTGTAGAGATGAGCTGTGAGTCTTCACATTTTCTGGTCTTCTAAATTTTTCATTTAAATTGAACATTCATTCTAAGGTTCTGACTCCTTTAGGGATGACATTATCATATTTCAGCTCGGCTTGATGTTCTTCATCATCTATAATTGCCCCTTTAAATACCTCGTCATTTGTTAAGCATTCTATAATCTTCTAATCGTCGTCGAACACTCATAGGTTGGTAATCATATCAGGGACCGAGGGCCTGAAAAGCAATTCAATGGAGCATCGATTAGTAGTAGGCACAAGCCTAGCAGCTGATATTGCCAACAAGTCAGCTGCTGCATTTTTAAGTCTTGGAATTGAAACAATATTAAATGCGTTGAAACATTTGAGTAGGTCCCATACCTCATTTTGATATGCTTTTAAGTGAGGAGAGATACAATGTATTTGATTCCGAATATGTTTTACAATTATTTCAGAATCTCCAAAACCCTTCAGATTACTTACCTTTAATTCAATTGCTTTCCTTAAACCTTGCACCAACGCTTCATAATTAGCTGTGTTATTTGTACATTCAAATTCTAATCTGCGTGAAAGAAAATGTTTATTCTTCTTGGGATCGATCAGGACACAGCCGGCCCCTAACCCTTCTAACGTCTTAGAACCATCAAAAAACAATGTCCAAAAATCGCTAACTATTTCACGAGAATCTACTTCTACCGCTAAGTTTACTATTTTACAGTCGATTTCATCAGCCTATGAAAATCGAAGGAGATCAGGCTGAGCATCTGACATGTTGCTGGCTTCTTCTTCTTGGTAATTTCCTGGTTCCAATTCAATAAAATAATTTCCCAACACAGAATCCACTGGTTCGTTCTTTTCCTCGAGATGAGTAACGTTGTATTTCATGTGAGGCTCCCTCAATATTTTAATTTGATTCGGGCTTCCTTTATACGGAAGCCACAGATGTGACCAATACAAGGCAAATTATCCATTTAGTTTTTCCAACCAGTCTCTGCTCAAAACAAGCCCATAAGCGTCTAGTATGTTGGCCACCATGATATCAATAACTTGGCACACTTTATCATTTGAAGACAGGCAGACTAGGACATCCTCCATTTCCCCAATTACTTTCACATTCGTCCTATCCAACTAAACAACCCTCCAGGTGGATGGCTTAGGCTACCCATTTATCCTTTTACATACTGATATTGGCATGATGTTAACCGACGCCCCTGAGTCTACCAGGCAATTATGCACATTGTAATTAAAAATTTCAAAAGTGAGGAGGAAAGGTGGATTCTTGTTCTTAGACTTACCCCCAATGCTCGCTTCCCCGATTTCTTCTTCTTCCTTGGGTTGATTGTCAGTGGGCATCCTCTCCTCTGATGCTTCAAGTGCTTTTAAAAGTTTTTCTTTCTGTTGCGGCACCTTACACATTTCAAATAATGAGATATTCACTCTTATCTTCTTTACTATCCTCCACAATATCATAGTCCATCTGTGATTCAGCGGGATGTGGCTTATCAACATTCATTTTTTCTTCATGGGGCTTGGCAAACGTATCATTCTGCCTAGGATCTTGGCTGGTAATGGTGAATTCGGGAATCTTATCAGCTGAGGAATTATTTTGGAATTTCTTAACATTTTTCTACAGCCTTTTAATCTTTGGGTGTATAAGACTGTCTTCTTTTACCAACCCTTGGCTTCTTGTAGTTACATTCACTTCCACGACGTCCTTGTACTCCCAATTTATTTCCTCCATGGCATCGAATAACAAGACAGAGTTCCACAAAACCATGGTCTCATCCCCTAGTTCTTTCGTTGACGTATTACTGTCTTTTATTTCCTCATCTCCATCTTCTGTTAGTTTAGAGTCCAACAGTTGATTCATCACTAACGTCATTGATTTTATCCATTGAGGACAGTTCTTTTCAGAGTGAGGTTGTTGGTGGAAAGTGCAAAAATTGTCCATTCCTACCTCTGTTAAGTTCATAGATGCCGAATTGTGGGGAGGGGGTTGGGATTGATTGTTGTCCTACCGTTTCTTGTAATAGGGCTTGTAAAACTTTTGGGCTTCCTTTTCTTTCTCCAAGTCTATGATCCTATTAGAAATCTTCTGCATCATTTTTTCCATACTTTCAAAATCTGGTGATTGCTCTTCCTTAGGCTTGGTAAACAACAAGGCTTTCCTTCACACACTTTTCTCTCATGATCGTTCTGGATAATCTTCAATACTTTCCCTTTCATCCTCTACTTTCTCTGCCTCCTCATAGGTCTCTGCTAAAGTGGGCTTGGCCTTAATATTGGAAAACATGGCCAACTCGGGTCCCAGAGCTGAGGTATAATATTCAATCAGGACTTTATCTATAGGCCTGTCAGCTTCAGAAAAATTCTCGAGATATGCTGCAAACCTTTGAGTGAAACTGTGCACCTTTTCCTTTCTCTCTTTCTTCAAGGCACATAGTCCTTTCATAAGAGTTGCATGAGTCTTTTGGGTTTCATACTTACTTCTAAAAATCCTCTCGAAGGTATCCCAATTAGGGATAGAGTTCGCAGGCAAACCAAAGTACCACAATGCCGGAGCTCCTTTAAGAGTGTGCGGGAAAAGTCTGCAAACTACATCTTCATATTCCCCAGCCCTTAACCCTTCTATTTCCAAATAGAAACTTTGCAAGTGGTCGTCTACTAATATATTTTCACTTGGGTCGAATTTGGGCAGCATCTTTTCAAAGGATTGAGGTAGATCATGTAATGGAGGTGTTAAGTTTAAAGGTGATCTGGCTCTCCAGGCAGGTGGTGGATTCGATGGGTTGGGTGGTTGATTTGCGTTTACACCCACCATGAGTCTGGGTGGAGAGTGAGGGGGTGAGCAAATAGGAGTGTGAGAAGGAGAACTGCGAGGATTATCTGGGTCTTCTTGATTTAAAGGTAGTACAACTTCCTGTAAGGCTGTTTCCACAAGTTCTTCCCAATCCTCAACTAGTACTGAGTCTTCCAATATAGGACGATCCTTCCTTTTATATTCTCTTCTGGGAAATTCAGGGATGATTGGAAATCCTCCAATATTCTCCACATATGCCCTAGTGTGTCTTCTCAGATTATTAACAACTTCATTGTCGACAGAATACAAATGTTCTCTACCCTCTTCTTCCGGAATTGGATTAGGAAACACACTGGCTTTTGAACTATTACCGATGGAATAGTTTCAGGAAAACGGGTTTCCTCAACTAGCCATGCACTGGCGGCCCTCCTTCTAGCACCAGAAAACTGTTGAGGCCTGGAAATTCGTAGGCAACAACAACAAGGGATTCTCGCCAGTCAACATTCCCAACTAGCCCGTGACTGTTTGGTGTAGGGAATCCGTCCGGTTTGTGGTCCGACTACCGTAGGTCAAGTAACAAAAGGGTTTACCAGTTGCGGCCCGATCCACCGTATATATTTTTGTATTTTGACTTAAAGTATGATATGCACGTGCCTAATTAACATGCAGGGTGATAAGGATGCAAGGAGTAGTCAGAAAGTGATGCGCAGGTTCTTACCTCTCGTCTTAGAACTCACAAGCATCTAAATCACATACACTTTCAGAAAATAAATTACTAACTAAACTATCTCTAGAGAGCTAGATATTAATTCTTGAGTAATGCAACACTGTCTACGTGTTATGGAAAATCACAGATAGCTATTCTTATAACCAAACATATGAACATGCATGAAAAGTATACATGATAAGATAGCTCATCATCATTTAAAACAAAACCCATTACTCACAGTGGAAAACATCACAGAATATATTGGAGAACATTCAGACAAGAACATAGGTTCAGAAAGTTAGAACACCCTCACGGTTAATGAAACACAGTTGAAAACAAAATAGTTCCCATTCAACATTGTTCATTTAATCATATTGATACATTCCACATATCACTTTCTCCAACAGGTAAAATTTGCAATTCCTGGTTGTAAAATGAAATAGTTCCTCTTACAAGCGATCTTTTACAAGTTTTTCCAGGGAAAAAATCCCCTCTCAGTTCTATATTTCAGATATTTAAACTAAGACAGTTAGTCGCTTGTGCAACCCCCAATGTGTCACCTTTCGGTCCCTCCAAAACGTTTCATATCTCTATTTTTATCTTTTCTGCGCGCACTCATGATCCGTTGAGTAACTGACAAACCTTTTAGGTCTACACCTTTGTTGCTATTCATTTTGTCTTCTCCTTCATTTTCCCTTCTTGTGATCCCGTCGGCTTCAGTTCGACCTTTGCCCAAAACTGCCCAGCTTCCTTCTGCCACCTATCTCCCGGTTATACCCTCGCGCTATGGGAATCTAAAAAGTCTTTTGAGTCCACCTGCAAATAAATTCCATCTATCATCCATTGGGATTGCATTTTCAATAAAAAATCAAACTACGTCTATAAACGAGTAATCAGCAAGAGAGGCCGTGCAATGTCCTTTGGTTCTGGAAACCTTAACAAGTGCGGTCGCCACTGTCTCATCCACACATGGGCTTGAAAACTTGCTAACAGCGAGAAGAGGAAACGCATTGGAAGCTTAAAACATGAAACCTTGGCTGGGTAGACTTATTTACAGCCGCATAAGCATGTACTAACAGACGACGGGCGCTGCGAAACATTTGAGCCTATCGGAGTCGGAGAGGTTACGACTTAAATTTTGGGCGGGAAAATTCCCAGTCAGAAATCGGAAAGACAATGAAATTAGAAGCCAAGTGCTTTTCGCAGCCGCAATGGCGGAAGAAAAAAGGGCTACATACACGCGACTAGAAATCGACACGCGTCGGTGGGCAGAGCGCTTACATTTCGGGTAGCTAGCCGCTTTGGGAGCCGCAACGACAGAAAGAGAACACACACAACCTTCGATCAAACATAATTTGACGCCTAATCAATAAAAATATTAAGTGTTCGGAATAGCTTTAAAATTCAGTACGGTCAAAAACCTGTTCCACCTCTGAGACAGGGGCTTTAAATTATCATATTTAATTAAATCTGTAAATAGTATTGGTGAAGGGATGAAGTTGTCATATTTAATGAGATACAAAAATGGTATTGATGAAAAGGTGAAGTTGTCATATTTAATGTAATATTAATATGTGTTGTAGCAATTTACATAAAGTTGTTACCAGTTTTATAGTGAAACTAAAAAGATGGTGATAACTTGAAATGCAATATATATCAAATGATGAATGGTTAATATTATCATATTTAAAGTAATATATGTGTTGTACCTCAATGTTAAATGTTTATTGATTATCATATAGATATTAATGCATATTATTATTTTATTTTGTAGAATTAAAAAAATAGTCTCAAAATGTTCATAAAATGTGAAAAAAATGGAAATAATATAAAATTTTAAAATTGTAATAAAAAAAAAAATTAGAAATAACAATAATGAATGATTTAGGGTTGATTTTCTAGGAATGTAAGGTGTTCCATAGCCACCTAGAGGCAACGTGAGGTGAACATAATGTCGCTAAGACTATCATGACTATAACAAATTACCACAATGATGAATTAGTAAGTTTTTATGTTTGGTATGGGAGAGGTGTAAGGTTCAAATTTATCTATCCCCATATGTATGGAAGAGGTGTAAGATTGGAATCTATACCCCACCACATTGCATATAAAAAATAACTCTATCAGTTCAAGTGTATTGATATTCTTTGAAAGATGCATATGTCTTTTTCTTGCTTATGAGTTGTGTAATGTGAATGGTTTCTCCTCCTCCTCTTCAAATTAAGTAATATGAATGCTACACCTGTAATATACATCAATGAATTATGTTTATGATTATAAGAACTCCTTTTCTCTCTTCTCCTATCTCATTATGATAACAACAAAAATTTTATGGTTGTGGTATTGGTTGTGGTATTGGCATAGTCGTGGTATTGGTTGTTTTATGGTTGTGGTATGGTTTATGGTTGTAACTAAATTGCTTTTAATTTGGAACTCAAATGCCACCTTTGTGCCTGGTTGTATTATGCAAGGTTACCCTCCATTTTTGGTAGTGGCCCTAACTATTTTTCTTCGAGGGAATTTGTGAATTTGAACGCCATCTTTGCGCATTATGACTAGTTGTATTATGATTTTTTACCCTCCAAATTTTACATATCAAGGCTTCACTATGCATATCAGGGATTCACCTTTTTAGTATTGGCCCAACCATAACCAAACTAAGTGAAATGAACTTACAAAACTCTAGCGTAAACCCATCATTGAGGCCCAAACATGTGTATTATTATTATCCCTCAACCATTCCTTCATTTTCATTGACCCTAGTTGATGGGTTTATGGGCTTGCATGTGAATATTTGGTATTTGTTTGTGGGTGTTCATGATTGGTTTGCAGGCATAATAGAATAAGGCCTTAAATAACAACCTTATTCACCTCATATCACATGCATTATTATTAATGAATTGTGTTAGAATGGGACATAGCAGATCATGAGGGATCATCTCCTTGATTGGGATGCATATTTAGATGGTTCAGCCTTCATTATGGATGATAGGTTCTTTTGTCCTGAATTCAATGTGTTGCTGCACAAAACCTCCAAATTACCTTTGTACTTTGGTAATTGTAATTTGTAATGGTTTAGGTAAATATCTTGTTCAATTAGTCGTTTTGGTAATTGTAATTGTAATTGTTTTGGAATGAATTCTGCAAATTGGTAATTGTAAATTGCAATGGTTTTTGTAATGAACTCTTTTATGTTACTGGTTTTGGTAAATGTAAAGGTAATGGATTTGTAATGATTTATGTTTGTTGGTAAATGTAATTTGCAATGGTTCTTGTAATGAGTTAGGTAATAGGGTAATTGTAATTTGTAATGGTTCATGTAATGAATTCTTTTACGTTACTGGTTTTGGTAATTGTGAAAGTTGTAATGAATTTGGTTATTTTATGCAACTTGGTAATTGTAACAAAATCTGTAAATTGATTTAATGGTAATTTAAATGTTATTGTATTGAATTTTGAAATGTATTTGTAGTAGTAGTTGTATTTAAGGTTGGAGTTGGTATGGTGGTTTTTTCGGTGCATGTGTTCTACCTCTTTGGCTTCTCTGATATATTATTTAGGACTTCGATTGTAAATTTAAATTGTCATTTGTATATGTAGTTTTAAACTTTATAACAAGTAAATGACTGTATAATTCCTTGGAAAACTTGAATCCAGAGTTGAAAATAAGTTTAGTTACCTATTTTACTCTTATATAATGAACAAACATACTTGATGGTCATCCCCATAATCCATCGATATGTTCAACACCTGCACCACGTATATTTTCCACAAAAGGATATTGTTCTCTAAAATAGTCATATATTGTCAGTGTTTCAATGGATGAAGCCTCTATTCCTTCGACATAACATCAGTGTAGAATCCTATCATTCCAACAATCATTCCTATAATTCCAATAAACCATATATCCTCCCAACATAACACTATCCTAAGCCCATGGACGTCAAAGAAAATTAAACAATAAAGGAGAAAAGAGGATGAGTTTTCCCCTTCACACATTTTGTCATTATTTGAAAAGGGGAAACTAATGTTTCAAAAAACCATTGTTTAACACTTGGTTCCCTCACTCAATGGTTCATCCAAGTTTGTTGGATGCATAGGGAGATCCAAAAAATAAATCAAAAACACCTCATCATAATTGAACTTATCACTCAACATGTAATCCCCCCTTTAACCCTCCTATCCTTTCACATTAGGGTATTCAAATAATTTTTTCTTTAAAAAAATTTGATCCTTTACTCTACAACTAATGAAATATAACCTATTTTCCCTCCACTCGAACAAACCCACTTGGCACCATCTCAGTAAGATTATTCTCTCACCCATATCATGGATTGACCCAAAGTCCATCTAGCATGAATTAAAAATGGATATTGTGGCTAGTTTAAAACCATAATGTTGTTGTCTTTCCCCCAAACAATATTGAACTTTTAAAATATCTCATCCCGTCAACTCCTAGCTCATTTTTTTTCCACACAAACCTATATTGTGTTCTACCTCTTATTGAAAATGACTCATAGTAATCATTTCTCGATGCCAATTCCCTCAGACTAGCGAATTTGATTGATCAATAAATCCATTAAGAAAACCAACATCATAAGCTATATATTCACACATTTTTCATTTTCCTTGTATGTTTTGGTAACCCACTAACACCATGGTTTCCTTAGATTCTTATTATGATGAAAAGATGGCATATAAGAGGACCAAGTCCAAATACAAAAATTTTCATTCCTTGTATTCGTTTGAGGACGATAGGGAAAGAATTGTCTACACATATTATGGGGACATTGACAACAACACCAATGTTGAGCTTTCTCTCCATTGATGGGAGATTTACCGAATTTTCAAGCATGAACATTTTTCATCAATCCCACTAGAAGATGCAGAAAATTGTTACACCCAAAAAATGTCCCAATGCTCAAATACCTTGAAGTCTCTAACCAAAACATCTTGTTTGGGTCTTATTTCTCAATCCTAGGCATTCAGGCGCACCTTGCTTCCTAGAATAGGGAATTAGACTATCATGATGCCTCTTTTCCATGAACATAAGGCATTGATGGTGCATGTCACATGACTACAAGAAGCATTGGCGCCCATAGACCTCTTACAGAGAGCATCTGCAGTCCAAAAAAGGAAAAAAAGAGAAGTTTCAAGAAGCTTCTAGGAGAAAAATCTCATGGAGGATGATCCTAACCACTTGGGAAAGCTAGAACTCAGCCTCCTAAACCCTATGCATCCGTCACTACCTTCCTTCAAAAATATCTCAACCCATTTGGGCTTTCTTTGGCCTATAAAAGCAAGCTACATGGACCATGTGAGGGGGAGACCAAGATAGCACCTTCATGCTGTTGGATTCAAGTTTGGTATAGGAGGAAAAGAGAGAGTGGTTATGAGTGAGACATTATATAGTTTGTAGTGTATGTGTGAGTGAGTCAAAGATCTTGTAAAGGCAAAGAGAGAGTGGTTATGAGTGAGATATTGCATATTTTGTAGTGTATGTGTGAGTGAGTCAAAGATATTGTAAAAGAAAAGATTCGACATCAAGGATTTGGTTGTAGCTTTATTTTCTCATATTTAATACAAAAATGTTTCCCTTTCCCATAAATGATTTATGTTGATATTGATTGTTTGTTACTAGTTTCCTTGATCATTAGTATAAATGACTAATTATCTTGTTTCTCTCATATTTTGTCGTATTTTTTTGTTCTTTGTAGGTATAATCAATTGCACAAGGATCTACAAAACAAGAACAATATTCTAACTCAAGATAAGGAGAGGTTGACATTCAAGTAGCTCAGTCATATATGGAGAGGATGCATCATTCTGTCCTTTTGTTCTAGACTTGCACCATGTAGGCTAGGGGAACAAATTGTGTCTGCACTGATTGAAATATTCTTGATAGAAAAATTGGTGACTCTATGGTAAGTAGGGCATCCATTAAAACAAAGAGAGAAATATTTGCATCTCATCCTTACATGGTTTCTGATTCAGTATTCACTCCATATCTCCACTTAATTATTTTAGATAAAAATAAGCACTAGTTAGGTTAAAATTCTTAGTAATAATTGTGTGATATGTTACCAGACGTTTTTCGACATCTATAAGCATAGGATTTTTCATTCTTTTCATGCACTACATCCCTGGGATGATGTGGTTCTTCCACATACCAATCGGTATATCAAACGAATTTTCACATACCCTCGAGGTGTATCGAAAGTTTCTTCATGTACTCGATAGTATATCGGAAGACCCATTTTGAACAGTCATGCATCAAAAAAGACTAACATAGATTTGATCTCCCACATACCTTATGTATATCAGGAGACCCCATTAGGGATCCTAAAACTATCCGAGAAAATCCCTTTGGTCGTTATATCATCGCAATAAACCGATAACAAAACTCGCGGAGATTACTACGCACGTTTTATCCACGTAGTCAGGTATTCAGGCAAGGGTATGGTCCCAATCCTCTTTGTCATGTTTCACTGTTGGACCCTGTAGCATATAGTGAGTTGTGATGGTTTGACATTCTTGTGAGGATCCTAACTTTTATCCATTCCTTTCACATGTTTTCTTATTGCTTTAGATTGAGTAGCACTTGTTTCCTATACAGTTAATAGTATTAAAGAGAGTTATTTTTGTTACATAGATATGGATATCCCTTATGGAACTACCAATGAAGAGACCCCTTCTCAAGGGGAACCTTTTGTTATTCCTTCATTTGGAAATGTTGGTCATCTTGTTATGGCTACATTAAGTCTTCTTGGATTGACTATAGGATTACCTATGTGGTTATTCTCTAGTATAGTTATCCCAAGTGCATCGATTATTTCAAATCCCAACTCTCCATCACAAGAGCATCAACATCATGTTGATCTTTCACCTTCTTTTTGTTAGGAACCCATGTCAATCCCTCTCTTTACTATGTTAGTATATTGTTGTTGGACGCATATGCTTTGTAAGTCGTCCCATAGTAATTGTTGATCCATAGTTTATGTTATTGTTGTGAGGCGCATATGCTTTGTAAGCCGCCTGTAGTATTTGTTGATCCATATTTTATATTGGCCCATGGTTTTGACCCATAGTATTGGCGCCCATAGTTTATATTGGCCCATGGTTTTGACCCATAGTATTGGCGCCTATTTTTGGTATATAAGTGTGTGTTGAAACCAAGGAAGGCACCGTGAAGTTATTTTGTATTGAACTTGCTCAAAGGAGGTTGCCCCCTCGAAGTGGCTTGTGATTAATATAAAAGTGATTCTGAGTTTTGCTGCTATATCGTGTGTTTTGATTACTTGTTTGCTGCAGGTTCCTCACATCTGGTATCAGAGCACTTTCCTTGGCACACGTGGGATTTTTTTTTTTTGGGAGGCGACTTTCAGATCAATTTCTGAAACTTTCTGCAAAAAATCAGAAGAAACAGATGACATATCTGAATTTCTCTTTCAAAAATACGCAGTTTCAAAAAAAATTCATCTCATTTGGAGTTCTAAAAGTGGAGATATCACGGATTTAAAATCCGTAATTTTTCAGAATTTTTGTGACGGCCGCGGAAATTGCGGCACAAAAATCTTCTGACCGAGTACCCAGATTTCTATTCTGATTTCATGGGTAGAAGCAGAGTGGTTGTTTCAGTTCCAGAAACATGCTATAATAGCGATTCTGAGCAATATAGATCCGGTTTTTGAACATTGGGTGGAATTTCTGCCCAAATTTTTTTCTGTTGCAGCTTCGGATCTGGGAATAATCCCTCTCCGCTTAACTGTGGGAAGTACTTGGGAATAAGCCCTAAAACTCATTGTGAGGAGTACCACAGGAACCCCAAAGTAGCTGGCCCATTGAGAGGACCTACCAGCGAAAACGGCAACGACCCCTACCTGATTGACTAATTCCCACCCGTGAGGTAAACCAAGAGCTGTCGTTTGTGGCCAAACGGTTATCAATTTTACCTGAGCCGTGGAGTGAGGGGTACTGCCCCAATACGCAAGCCGTAAGACAGCATTGGTGGCCAAGTGAATCCCTTGAACCGATAGGAAGCCGCACATACCTGGGGTCCATATCTATTTTCAGTTGCACAATTGCAGATTTCCTCTATCCAGAACTGTTTCCGGTCAGTTCCGCTCCGTTGCCGATCCACCTGTTGCCGATCACTTCCACGCCGTTGCAGATCCCTTCCTGAAAAATATCCTGCTTATGGTTGTCACCCGCACAGGAGAAAAAATCATGGAGGAAGCACTTGCAACCATCCAAGCCAAACTCCAGGAACTGGATGGAAAATTTCTTGGTCTCCATCTTGAGCATTCAGCTATGAACACCAGACGACAGTCCGAGTCTTCATCAACCAATGGTTTCTCTTCTTCCAGCAATTTTTGCGGTCTGAAGCTAGATTTTCTGCGCTTCAATGGTACTGATCCGACTGGATGGATCTATCGTGCAGAACAATATTTCAGCCTTCATAATACTTTTGATGTCCACCAAGTTCCACTTGCCTCCTTTCATTTGGAATAGGAAGCTCTTCAATGGTATCGTTGGTACATCAAGGATCATGAAGAGCCAAAAATGGCCTGCTTTTTGCCAACTCCTTTTGCACCGATTTGGTCCGAGTGCTTTTGATGACTTCACAGGAGCTCTCACTAAACTTCGCCAAACTGGCACTGTGAAACAGTATCAAACTGAATTTGAGAAACTAGCTAATCACACTGAAGGATTACCTGATGAATTCTACCGGAGTTGTTTTATCAGTGGTCTAAAGGATGCAATTCGCTCTGAGGTCAAAATGTTCAGTCCCAACACAATGATGGAAGCCCTGGGGTTGGCTAAGTTGGAAAAAGACAAGATGGCATCCCAACAGTGCTCAAAATCTTCTTTTGTTCCCTTTCACAATATGGGTTCTCAACGACCTCCCATTCCGCTAGCTCCTCGCTCACCTCCAATCAAGCATTTGTCTGAAACAGAGATGCAGGCATGCAGAGAAAAAGGGATTTGTTATAATTGTGATGAGAAATTCAGTCGGGGCCATCGATGTGTTCAACAAAAGATCTATCTCTTGGATGTGGATTCTCCACCTGCCTCTGAAATTGGTGAAGAAGTTGTCGATGTAATGGATGCTCCGGTTGACACTCAGGAGCCGCCTACTGACCCTCCATCTCAGGACGACCAGCCCGAGATATCCCTCCATGCTTTAGCTGGAGTCACTGCCCCCCAAACAATGCGGGTACACGGTTACTTCAAGAAGCTTCCTCTTACAATACTCATTGATTTTGGCAGCACTCATAATTTCATTGACCCTCGGATTTCCAAACAAGCTGATTGTTTTATCCATCCTTGCTCCAAATTTGAAGTCATGGTTGCCAATGGGGGCACCTTACCTTGCAAAGGGAAGTTTCGTAATGTGCGAATCTCTATGGGAGATTATACCCTCCGCTCTGACATGTTTTCCTTGACCTTAGGTGGATGTGATGTGGTTTTGGGCGCTCAATGGCTGCATACACTTGGTCCCATATTATGGGATTTTGCTGAACTTTGGATGCAGTTCTCCCCGGATGGACACAAACACACATTGAAGGGATTACAACCAGGGTCTCTCAGCATCATCAGTTCACATCGCCTAGAAAAACTCCTTAAGAAGAGTTCCCATGGTGTCATTGCTCAGCTCCATTCCCTTCAAATGCAACCTTCAGCGGCCCCCACTACTCCTTTGGATCTCCAACAAATTCTGGATCGCTATACAAGTGTTTTTGCTGAACCAGTGGGACTTCCACCTTCACGACCAGAGGACCATCGTATTCAGCTCCTCCCTGGTAGCATTCCTCCCAACATCAGGCCCTATTTATGGAAATTCATTTTGGTATTTTTTGATGATATCCTCATCTACAGTAAAACATGGGATGAACATCTCCAACATCTGGCTCTTGTAATGCAACTTTTCTCTGATCATCATCTCCATGCCAAAAATTCTAAATGTGTTTTTGGCCAAAAGGAAGTTGAGTATCTCGGGCACATTATCTCAGCACAAGGGGTTCGTTTGGAGATACTCCAGAGCCTTCATGGTTTTTTGGGGTTGACTGGCTACTACCGCAAGTTTGTCAAGGATTATGGGAAGCTTGCAGCTCCATTAACTGCGCTATTGAAAAATGATGCTTTTACATGGACACATGTTCCTGAGCGTGCATTTGACAAGCTGAAACAAGCTATGTGTACTACACCCATTCTAGCTATGGCCACTTTTTCCAAGCCCTTCACTATTGAGAGTGATGCTTGCGGCAATGGACTTGGTGCTGTTCTCCTTCAAGATGAACACCCCATTGCGTTCACCCGTGAAGCCCTTTCTGGTAAGAATTTAGCTGCCTCTACATATGAGAAGGAAATGATGGCCATTTTGCATGCAGTACAAAAGTGGCGACCCTACCTCTCAGGGACTCATTTCTGCATCCAGAATGATCACCAGAATCTGACATATTTCCTAAAACAACGTGTATCCTCCCCAGCACAACAGAAATGGGTTAGCAACCTCATGGGTTATGACTATGAGATCACTTATAAGAAGGGTAAGGACAATCTTGTGACGGATGCCCTTTCTCGCACATTTGATGACCAAGGTTCTCTTTCTACTATTTCTATGCCTATTCCAAATTGGTTGCAATTGGTTCAACAGGGTTATGTTAATGACTCTTCATTATCTCACATCATCCAATTATTGGACAACAACCCTTCTGCTGTTCCACATTACTCTTGGGATGGTGCTTCACTACGATACAAGGGTCGTCTAGTGCTTCCCCAGAACACAGCTCTTCAACAAGCTATCTTCTATGAACTCCATGCTTCTCCGTCAGTGGAGCACTCTAGTTTTCTCAAAACGTATGAACGGGCACGGCACAACTTCTTTTGGTAGGGCATGAAAAGGACAATTCAACAGATGGTGGTTGAAGGTGATACCTACCAGCGCAATAAGGGTGAAACAACACCCCTTCCGGGATTGCTTGAGCCCTTGCCCATACCTCCCCAGATATGGACAGATATTTCTATGGATTTCATTAACGGGCTCCCTAAATCTGGAGGGAACACTGTGATTTTGGTTGTGGTTCATCGCCTCTCCAAATATCGTCATTTTTGTGCTCTCAGCCATCCCTATACAGCCTCTTCCATTGCTCAAATTTTCCTGGACCAGATATTTCATCTTCATGGAATGCCTTCTTCCATTGTCTCGGATCGTGGTGCGACTTTCACCAGTCATTTTTTGACAGAACTCTTTCACCACACTGGCACCAAACTGAAGATGCGTTCAGGTTATCACCCCCGAACGGATGGTCAGACTGAAATTATCAATAAATGCTTGGAACCTTATCTTCGTTGCTTCTCCTCTGGGCAACAACATCAGTGGGCAAAGTGGCTCCCTCTCGCTGAATGGTGGTATAATACCTCTTACCACACTGCCTCTAAAATGACTCCATATGAAGCAGTTTATGTTTAGGCACCACCAGTTCTTCTTCCTTACACCCCCAGCAGTTCTCCAGTTTAGGCAGTTGACGCGGTCCTTCGCATTTTGCGCGAAAACCTTCACATGGCAGGAAATCGCATGAAGCAACAAGCTGATCAGCACCATTCTGAGCGCACTTTTGAATCCGGTGATATGGTTTTTCTTCATCTCCATCCTTACAAGCAATCCTCACTCAAACTCAAAGGGCGTCATCAACTCGCTTCAAAGTTCTATGGGCCATATAGGATTCTTCAAAAGATTGGGTTTGTTGCTTCTAAATTGGAACTTCCACCTTCTTCCCGCATTCATCCAGTATTTCATGTCTCTTGTCTGAAGAAAGTTCTTGGCACCAACATCAAAGGCCAAACTATTTTACCAGAACTGGATAATGCAGGATCCATCTTTTTGGAGCCGGAGGCTATCCTCAATAAGCGCACTCGTCAGCTTCGCTCTCGCTCTATCACAGAGGTCTTAATTCAATGGCACGAAATGCAGCCCGAGGATGCTACGTGGGAACCACTCCTCTAGATACAACGACAATTTCCACATCTAAAGCTTTGAGGACAAAGCTTTTTCTAAGGGGGAGGGGATGTTAGGAACACATGTCAATCCCTCTCTTTACTATGTTAGTATATTGTTGTTGGACGCATATGCTTTGTAAGTCGTCCCATAGTAATTGTTGATCCATAGTTTGTGTTATTGTTGTGAGGCGCATATGCTTTGTAAGCTGCCTGTAGTATTTGTTGATCCATAGTTTATATTGGCCCATGGTTTTGACCCATAGTATTGGCGCCCATAGTTTATATTGGCCCATGGTTTTGACCCATAGTATTGGTGCCTATTTTTGGTAAATAAGTGTGTGTTGAGGCCAAGGAAGGCACCGTGAAGTTATTTTGTATTGAGCTTGCTCAAAGGAGGTTTCCCCCTCGAAGTGGCTTGTGATTAATATAAAAGTGATTTTGAGTTCTGCTGCTATATCGTGTGTTTTGATTACTTGTTTGCTGCATGTTCCTCACACTTTTCCATATCGGTGTTCTTTCCTTTCTCCATATTTTCTTGTTGGAAGTTGTGAAGCTAGTATTCGGGTCAATAAGAAGAAGAAGAATAGAAATATTAATAATAAGAAATAAAAACGAGAAATCAAATATCAACAAACTACTCCTCACAGTGCTGAGAATGTTGGTTTTCCCACTAAAACACCTCGTAAGCCTAATTTCCCTTGTAGACTTTTCAAGGGTGACCATCTTCTTAAATATTTTCATGGTTTGTCCCAAGTTTTAGAATTGTGGCCTGAGGATTCCTAACATCCCATGCCATTAGCCTATGGTCATGATAATGATGATATCCCATCAACCAGTGACTTTGTGGTTAAGAGTAGAAAAGGAAAAGTCATATATCCTTGCTTTATATATAAGGAAATGCACCTTACTTACCTTTTTCCTTGCATGGATGAAGCTTCAAAGTTGTTGGAAGATATTATTGTCCCTCAAAAACAACTTCCAATAGGTTATCATAAGTTGTCTATTGACCTCCCGTTAGTTGATAAAATGATTGATCCAGTTTTATCCTCGATCGATCCCACTCTTCCTTTGGAGAGTGAAGTTAAAGTGGTCGAGTCAATTTCATCTCCACCTAATCCCACTCTTTCATCAGAGAGTTTTAATACTGAAGTAGTCACTTTGAAACAGTATTCATCTTTTCCCTCCCTTCCATTTGAGGCAAAGCTTCTTCCCCTAAATTGATAGCTTATTCCCGTCATGGGGAATCTTTCGGGGCATGTCTCCAGTCTCCTGACATCATATTGGAGTTAATACGTTAGCTTCTTATGTAATGGGGAAACCTACCAACCTCTCAAAATCATGTCATCTAAGAACTAACAGGTTGTTGCGAGCAGAGTTCCCATTCTGTGTCAAGCTCTTTAAAAAATCAAATAGATATATGCGAGCAGAGTTCCCATTCTGTGTCAATCTCGTTAAAAAATGAAACAAATTTCTGCGAGCATAGTTCCCTTTATGTTTCAAGCTCGTTAAAAAATGAAAGAGGCTCCCTCGAGCATAGTTTATTTCTATTTTAAAGCTCGTTAAAAAATAAAACCTCCCTTGAGCATAGTTACTATTATGGTTCAAGCTCATTAAAAAAATGAAATAAATGTCAGTGAGCATAGTTTCATTCCTTTTCAAGCTCATTAAAAAATGAAATGGGATATCACAAGCATAGTTCTTCTCTACTTCAATCTTGTGTAAAAATGAAACAGGTTTCCACAAGCATAGTTCTTTTATGTTTCAAGCATGTGTAAAAATAAAACAGGTCATTATGAATAGAGTTCCCTTTGCATGTCAAGATCATTAAAAAATGAAACGAATTCTTCCATTATGTCAAGACTCAATATTTGAACCTTAATTTCATTTTCCTGTGTCACTTGATCCTGTTTCTTCCTCTGTCTCTAGTGAACCTTGTTCTAGGAGTAACCCAGAATTTAGTTGGATGAAGAAAAGAGTAAGCAGATGAAATGAAGCTTGGGGGGCATGTATCCAACCTTTTTACATTATGTTGGAGTTAAGTTACTTTATAGTTATACTGAGGGAAAGTACCAACCCCTCGACATGATGTTGGGAAAACACCCATTAATGGGATGAATTTTGAGCATAGTTCCTATTTTGTGTCAAGCTTGTTAAAAAATGAAGCATATACCTTGAGCATTCTTCCAACTAATCTTTGAGCTCATTAAAAACAGTAAGATGGTGTTGAGATTACTTTTTATAGTTTTTGTTCTCTGGTTAAAACATGAAAAGTGTATCGAGTTTCTTTTTGTCGTTTTCACACTCTACCCTAAGCTAAAAAAGTACTGAGCGCTTTTTATATCTTCAGCATGTTCGTTAAAGAATCAGTGAAACAGTGTCAAGTGTTTTTATTGCTTTTTTGGACTCGTTAAAATGAATTATTGAAAAAAGAACACCTCATGAAGTCAACTTTAAGCTCTTTTCGAGGCTCTTTAAATGTGAAAAGATCGCCAAGCGATCTTAATGATTTCATGGTTGTAAAATTACTTGAAAGATCATTTAGTTGATGATATTTTACCCCTTTTTTGGACCGATTAGACTCATTTACAAAAAAGGTACACTATAGTTTATCACAACTAGAAGAGTTCTCCTAGGCATCAATTTATACTTTTTTGGGCCTCAACGACTAAATATATGAAAAATTCCACCCTGGAGTCTTCTTAGTCATTTCAGACTCTCTAAACACGAAATTATGACTAAGTTTATGATCCGTAGGACCTCAAATTTAGTGCATTAAAATTTTGTTGTAAAAGAATGCATGCAACAAGTTACTTAAAGGAACGGCATTAACAGAAATTAAATGCTCAGAACAGAAATGAAAACCACAACACTGCTAGACAGATACAAGGAAGAAAACACAGAAACAGAGTCACAACAGAATTTGATAACGGAGTTCACCCCCTCCACTAGGCTACGTCTCCGAGTCCCTCTCCAATGGGTACCGATCCAATTAATGGCTTTAAATGGTACAAAATGGTTCTGGCATCAACTTCAGCAACTGTAAAACAGAATGCTGGACAGAAAGTCTTCAAGACTCCCCTCTATGGAATTACAATATGGTCTTCGAAAGATAAAGACAAAAAATGTAACAGAGAATATAGTCGACCCTAATACAAACAGCAATCTGGAAACTACAGCAAAACTCTCCCAGCTTCTATGACAGAAAAACAATGTACTGTGCTCTCAACGAACTGTGTCCCCTCTTTGTCACCAGCTTCCTCTATTTAAGCCTCATTCTTATCGTTACAAATGAGCCGAAGCGTTAAGGAGGATGCGACTATTCACATCCCCTGCCAAATGCCAATTCGTTATCATAGCGGCTGTTCATATGTCTTTCACGTTATCACCACTATGGCATAACTGCCAAGAAAGCTTCACCAAATAAGCTGTTCATGATGAAATCCTGCCACCACAAAACTGTGCACACACTGCCAATCATTTGGAAACGTCACCACGCCATGCATATTGCAGTGTTTGAGTCAGAATTTTTAGTTATCCGGGCTTCCGCCGTTGCAGAAGGAGATAAGCAACGGGCTCTGATGGTCTCAATCGGCTGTCAGCTGGTTTTCAAGTCAGAGGCTTTAGGTATTTTGGCTTTCCCAGTTGCGGATGGGGAACCACTTCTTTTTTCGAATCCGTCGAGTTATTTTGCCGATCTTTTAAGTTTTGGGCTCCCATCGTTGCAGCTGCCGAAAGCGTTGTTCTTTCGATCAAGCTTGTGCCCGTCGTTGCAGCTGTCGGAATCCTTTATACTTCTGCCGTTGTGGCTGCCATTTCGCTCCAACTTTCGATCCTTTCTATCTTCGCCGTTGCGGCTCTTTTATCACTCCGGCTTCCGAACGTCTTTAATTTTCCGCCATTGCAGAATAGAAAAGCTTGTAAGCTCCGACGTTGCAGAAGAGAATGTCTTCCGACCTTCGATTTGTTTTTGCGGACAGACGAATTGTTTGGCCGCCTGTCGTTGCAGAAGGGAATGTCTTCCGACTTCCGATGTTGCGGACGGAGGAAGGCTTGCAAGCCCTGCTGTTGCGGAAAGGAAAAGGCTCCTGATCCCCGCCGTTGCGGAAGAGAAAGTGCTTCCGACCTCCGATGTTGCGGAAGGAGTTCTCTTTCGACCTCCGATCTGTGGATTTTCTGTCATCCGAATTTCTTCAACCGCCGTTTCTATGAACCATGTACCATACTGGATATTTACAGAGGAATAATCTGCCGGATCAATCATCCCCATTGGAAAGCTTTCGGACCACCAAAAGCTTGAATTATTCTGCAAGTAAGTGAGGGTAAATTTCCCTCACTTTACCAATCTCCATCCATCTTGCTTTGCTAGGATGCATTCCTTTCAGCCCCACTCGAAGGTACTTAGCATTCCCTCTTCGTGAAGTTCTTACATTTCTGTCAAGAATAACATCATCCTACAACTCTCTCATATATTCAGGTGCCAAATCATCAACTGAAGGAATTTGTATGTTAATTTCCTCATCCATGATCATAGGAGGCTCATACAATTTAAGATTCTCAACATTGACAACTGAATAAATTTGCATGTATGGAGGTAAATTCAAGCGAAAAGCATTCATACCATGTTGGGCAATAGGGAAGACCCGGGTTTAATCCTTTTATGTCGCACCAACAAAGACCCACAGTGTTGGCCCTTTTGGCAACAACCTGTGCAGAGGTTGCAGTCTCACCCGAAACAGTTATGGGGTGCCGCAGAACCAGGTTTCTGCAAGCAGAGAGGGATATTACTGTACCTTAGCCTTTAATAAACTTATTAATTAACAATTACACAGCTTTTTCATTTACTCATATACAACTTCACGGATATATAAACAACCGTGACTTGCTTAACCTACTATGGGGAATTCACAGCGAAGCTTGTTATTAGCAGTGATCTAAGTTATCAAATGTATACAGTTATTAATGCATAAAAGACAACAGAAAAAGAATCAGCACAAGAAACCACAACACCGGATATAACGTGGTTCACCCCCAGTGTAGGGGTTACGTCCACAAACTGTGTTTTATTCAACTTGCTACAAAACCATAGTTTGATCTGCGCACTCAGCTGCAGATCCCTTCAATCCTTAAAAGCCGTGCACACAGTAGCAGGCCTCTATGCACACAGCTGCAGATCTTTCCTTAACCTTCTTACAACCAAAACCCCCTGCGCACACAGCTGCAGAGGTTTTCCATGCACACAGCTGGGATTTAACCTTTTCTTACATAATCAGCCTTAGCTTCACCTTTCTTTCTTTACATAAAAAATCCTAACCTCTCTTATTTACCCAAGTGCCTATTTATATTGCACTATTTACAAAAACATGGATTCAAAACCATGGGCACCCAAAACCCTAAACCCTGGTCTTAAGCCATGGGTTTATTACAATAGCGGACTTTGACTCAACCCCCGACACCCCTAAGACTATTTTGAGTCAAAACTCGCGGAGTTACCCATCTTAAGGACCGTTGAGGTGCGCGCCCCAACAGGCCCCTAAGACTCACCAGTGTCCCGTCCCGGGGCACTTATCTGCTCGGCTGGTGGTAAAATTTGATTGGCGAAGACACTGTGCACTGGTTCCTGGAGTCCTTCCTGCTGGTTGTCGGCTGCCTGCGTCTTTCTTTTTTGACATTTATGCTGAGCAGGGCCCTGCGGATCCATCTACAACCCCATCCTTTGCTCAGGTTGGCGACACTTAACCAACCACAGCTTGGGGTCCCCTGGAATTGCATGTCACGCTGCATAAGACACACAGCTGCCATGGTTCTGCTATGCCGGAAGACTTCAGGGTGGGGCTTCCCAGAGTCGGTTGGTGAGGTCTTATGGACTTCGTTGCTCCATGTTAGAGCGAATTTGTGCCTGCCTTTGCCTGATTTAGAGCGAACTTCCGCCTGCCTGTGTACCTAAGTCGAATACGACTGTACTGGCGGATTACTCAAAAGGTGCTATAGAGATCTCTCGCTGAACTCTCATACTAGCTCCTGGACATCACAATTGTTTGACATGGCTCCAGTCGAGCAAACTCCAAGAGTGCTTTGAGGAAAATTTCACAATCCAATGTAGCTTATTTATGGAATTCCATTACAACATCTGTCAACATAGTGTAATAATGACACCCAATCTGCTTGAATGCCAAGAATCTTGTCACACCCGGCCTCAGATTTTCCCAAAATCACATAATTACAGGTATTGAGAGTAGCTCACGTGCCGCTGCTGCCAATTTCATTTTATCCCATCCATCACATTCTATACTGCGACACAGTTGGGACCTACGACACAACGACCACCTTCCACTTCGGCGCAGTATGACCCTGCGATCCCTGACCAACCTTCGACTTTCCATACTTCATCCTTCAGACTGCGACATTCCCTAGTGTTATGAGCAGCTTCTCTTATGGTCCAGTCCCCGATTTCAGCTGTTCTGGGTATGCAGACTTCTCTTTCTTGGTGCTACCTCTGATTCTGAGTACCTGGCCTGTCCCTGTACTTTTTTAGACAACTCCCATTTATCATAGAAGGGAGAAGTTCTCCATTTAACTTAGCTAGCTGTACTGCGCCCCCATCAGTAACTTTTTGTACTATATATGGTCCCTTCCAATGTGTCTTGAACTTCCCTAGGAACTTCATGAATTTGCTGTCATAAAGGAGCACAAGATCACCCTACTGGAATTGTTTCTTCTTGATGTGTCTGTCATGCCACGCTTTTTCTCGAGCTTTCTGCACCTGTTGCTAGAAACCTGCAATAAATATATCTTCTTCGAGTTCTAAGATCTGTTTCAGTCTCTCTGTCATTATGGCTGGGTCATCCATCTCGGTGAAAGCAGATATTCTGAGGCTGGGAACAATGTATTCCATGGGCATGACGGCTTCTTTCCCATAGACCAGTCGGAAAGGTGTATGGCCTGTCAATTTTTTGCAAGTAGTTCTGTAATCCCATAGCACTGCTGGGATTCGAAGGTCCCAATCGTTTCTGTTAGCACTACAAATCTTTGTCAAAGCATGTTCAAGGATCTTATTAAAAGCTTCGACGGTCCCATTTGTTTGTGGATGATAGGCCGTACTCTTCTGATGGTATACTTGAATATATTCAGTTAGCACTGCAATAGTTTTATTTAAGAAGTGTGATCCTTGATCACTCATAAGGACGCGAGGACACCCGAACCTGGATAAGATGTGATCGAAGATGAATTGCGCAGCTGTAGCAGCGCTGTAGTTCTTGACTGGTTGGGCTTCAGCCCAACGGGTGAGGTAGTCGGTAGCTGTAATAATATACCGTGCTCTGGACTTCTTCGTGGGGGGGTTGATAGGTCCGACAAAGTCAATAGCCCATTTGTCAAAAGCTTGTAAGGTTACCTGTGGAACCAGGGGCATTTCATCTCGCCTAGATGGTTTTCCTGTCCTCTGACAGACGTCGCAGCTATGGCAATATTCTCTTGCATCCTTATGAACTATGGGCCAACATAGGCCGGCTGTCAAAATCTTCTGTGCGGTGGCTTTCCCTGCATAATGACCTCCTGCTGCACTAGAGTGTGCTTCAGCCAAAATTAGTGGCCATTCATGCTCCAAGACACATCTGCGTAGTATTTCATCTGGTCCCATTTTATACAGCTATCCCGCTATTAAGGTGAAGTCCGCTGCTCGAACCACCAACTGCTTCTTCTGCTGTGTGGTCATCTTGGGGGGTGAAAAACCTGTAGACAAGTATTGAACAATATCCTGAAAATAGTCATCAACCATTTGGATAGCAAATAGCTGGGCATCAGGAAGACCTTCGTCCAAATTGGTAGGTTCTTCGCCTGAGTCAAGCCTCGACAAGTGGTCAGGTCCTAGGTTAAGTCTTCCAGGCTTAATGATGATCTCAAAATCATATTCTTGGAATAGGATCAACCACCGACATATTCTTCCACCTAGCACAGGCTTGTTAACCAGATACTTCAAAGCAGAATGGTTAGTAAACATCTTAAAATGAGATCCTAGCAGATAATGTTGAAACTTCTGTAGTGCATATACCATAGCGAGACCTTCGCGTTCTGTCGTAGTATAATTTTTCTCTGCTGTGGACAATTTTCCGCTTGCAAAAGAGATGGGGTGATCGATATTACCTACTCCTGACTGAGCTAGCACAGTACCCAGCGCAATGGAGGATGCGTCGACATGCACATGGAATTCTTTGTTCCAGTTAGGAAATACTAGAATAGGGGCGGTAACCATTTTTTCCTTTAAAATATCTAAGCTTGCTTGACACTGTGGTGTCCACTCGAACTTGATATATTTCTTCAGTTGCCTCTCCAACGGAGCGGTAATCTGAGCATAGCCTTGGATGAATTTCCTGTAGTAGCTGGTGTGACCCAGCGTTGTGTGAAGTTGTTTAACGGACTTCGGGGGTGGCAGGTTCACAATGATAGCGATCTTTGTAGGATCCATCATTAATCCCTGCTTACATACAATGTGACCAAGCAGAATTCCAAACGGTGCACAAAAGATACACTTTTTTAGATTCAGGGAAATCTGGTGCTGTCTACACTTGTTCAACATAAGCCTCAAGCTGGTTATATGGTCTTTTACTAGCCCAAAAATGGTCCAATCATCAAAGTAAACTTCGAGGAATTTATGAATGTATTCCTTGAACATGGAGATGACAACTCTCGAAAATATAGCAGGTGCATTCTTTAACCCAAAGGGCATGACAGTATACTGGAAGGATCCCATTTCGGTAGCAAATGTTGTCTTATGTTGGTCCTCTGGAGCAATTCGGATCTGATGGTAGCCAGAAAAACCATCTGTAAAGGAGTACACTTCTTGACCCCCGACATTGTCGAGCACTTCATCTGTAAAGGGGGTGGGAAAGGGATCATGCAGGCAGGCATCATTGAGTTTTCATAGGTCTACACATATTCGGATTTCACCCTTAGTATTTTTCTCCTGGACTACCATAGGAATGACCCACTCAGATTCCTCAACTGGCTCAATTATTCCTGCGGCGAGCATCTTATCCAGCTCTACTTTAACATTTTCTTTATACTTCGGATTCAATCTATAAGGACGTTGTTTCACAGGTTTTGCATCGGGTTTCAAAGGGATCTTCATTACGCCAATATCACCCAGTATACCCTTCATTTCGAAAAACATTGTTGGAAAGAGATATTGGTATTCGTGGAGAAGTTGGGTTACCTTGCTGACCATTTCATCATCCCAATAGTCGCCGATTGTAGCAAGATTAGGCTGATCTTCGGATCCAATGTTAACTGTGCGCGTCTTCAGAGGCTGAGTTACTTTCGGGGCTTCGACTGCTGGTCCATGCACATCACAGCATCCTTCTGACTCAGGGATGGCGATGTTGCGTGGGTCGGCATCTTCGTCAGCTGCGAAGTTATAACATTCGACTGCGTGGGCTTCTTGTGTGGGCCAATCAGGTTGATGTTCTAGTACTTCTTGGTCATCAAATACCTTAGTATGAATTATCCTCATAGCTGCATCTAGTGCTGGACAGACATCATTAGTAGAGAAAGTATGCATAAAACTATGAAAAAGACAGTCCCAACTTACAGTGTCTTGGCGGAGCTCAGCCTCCACGTACCAATTCTTTTCTATTGGTTCTAGCATGTGCACAAATCTATGTACCCATTCATTTCGAGGGACATACTTCCATGCCTCGTAGCATTTTGCCAAATGTTCCTGAGGGCTAGAATTTCCATCGAACTTGCTTTGCAGCTCCTTCATCGGGCCCTTAAATCGCAGGTACAGGAGCTTCTGACAAACTTCCCAGCTAAGGATCTATTTCTTATGGGCCGTCCACCACCTGGCTGCTGTGGCTCAAAATGCGGAGTCCAGAGCCACCAGATTCTGTGACTCGGTTGTCAAGCCGGAGACCTGTGCGATGAACGGGTTAGGATCGGTCAAGCCATCAAAAATAGGGAAATGGTTGGGTTATGAATGGAGCCATCTGAGGGACTTGGTAGTCCGGGCGCGGCTGCACCCATGGGGCTCATGTAAGCGGTTCTGCCAGCTCTCTAAGTCATCTTTAGAGTCCGTCATACAGGAGCTACTAGAATCCCAACCTGAGGTAGGAGGATCCTCATAACCGTCTTCTGGTGCGGTGAGAGTGTAGATGGGTGCCACCTCAGGATGATCCTCTGGTCAGAGTGGTTCTGTGTACCGTTTCCCTTGCGAGGGATCCAGGGGTAGGATGACTCTCAAGTATTTCCCTTCGAAGATCATCTGTCGCTTCTTTAGGTTAATAACTGCAGCATTTTCCATTGCCCATTCAATTCCTAACAAGGTGGGGTAGGGATTGCTGTCATCAATGATCTCAATTACTTCGAAGTCCACGACAGTGCTGACCCCGACAAGATCTATTTGGACACACAGGAATATTCCTAGAGGCACAATCCTTTGCTGGTTGGCTAGCCTCAGCTGGATAAGGGACTAGGCAAGGGTGGGTTTTCCCATTTGTTCCCAGGTTTGTTTAGTTTACACATTTACATCGGACCCTAATTCCAAGATAACATCAGCCATGTCATATGCTCCTATCTGAGCATTCAATCTCATTTCCCTGTCGGTTCTGCTGACTCTATGAACAGTTTTGTCCGGACCAGAATTTTGCTGAGGTCCGCAAGAAGCAATGACTTTCTGTAACTCAGTCAGAGCATCCTGATTTCTTAAAATCTTGAGGCAACTCTGTAGAAAGGAGGATAGGGTACTTACGTTATCCAGCGGGGCTTCCTGGGCCTGCGAAGATAGTTGTTGTGGTTGCGCAGGTGCAACGGATGTGCTAGGGCTAGCAAAATCTTTCTTGACTTCCATAAATGTCTCTCTTTCTCATGTGATATCAAATGTTGGGATTTTCGCCGGAACCTTATGAACCCAAGTGTCGGCCGGCTGGGTTTCTGTATGCTGTGGGTGTGTCATAGCTCCACTCCGTGTGACAACATTGACGGTTGTGGTAGGTCTGGGTTCAATTGAAATCATCTGGATGTTCTACGTAGGGGTACTCTGCCGTGCCTGAATCTTAGCTATGAGCTGCGGGCACTGCTCAATCACATGATCTACCGCGTGGCAGTACCAACATGTCGTAGTGGGGTTCTGACAGTCACGAGCCAAATGCCCAACTTGGTTACAATTGTAACACACCAACTGGTCGTGGCCTCTTCCGGCCATGCCACCACGTCCTCCAGGAGAACCTCTACCGGAGGCACCCCCCTGGTAACCATAGCTATCATTACTTGGGCCATCATTGTGCACCCGGTAGGCGTCATAGGTGCGGCACTCATCCTCATTATGACCTACAGACTTGCAGAAATTACAGTAGGGGTTCTTAGGTCCTTGTCCATACCTTTGCAGCAGGTAACAATTCTCAGGGCAGTGCTGACCTGTCGTTCTGCAGAGCTCACAATATAGGACTTGTGGTGGAAACGGGTTCGGTGCACCCATATGCAGGTACTTGCTTAACAGAGGGCACCATTCCTTGTCATGACCCTCGGTCCAACATTGCGTACACCAAACCACTTCGCGGTCGGGTGTTCCCTTCTTCATCTCGCGAAGTTCTAGGGCCATCGCTGCTAGCTGGGATTGGATTTGAGCAATACCAGAATCATTTCCAACGGGGGCAGTCTCGAGCTTCATTGCGATTTACAGAGCCTCTTGCTGGTCAGCAACCTTCTGTTGCATGAGGGGAGTTCTGATATGTGGTAATAAGGATGCAATAAACCATTCCTTGTGCTGCGCAGGACTAATGGTAAAGCTGACTTGGTCCAGTAGAAATTTGAATCTTTGGTCAAAGTCCCACACTGATTCGCCATGCCGCTGTTGAATCTCTTTGAGTTCAGTGATGCTCTGCGATTTTGATTTAGGCTTCTTAAATTCTTTGGTTATTGATGCCTTAATCTCATCTATCGTAGGGATCTGAGTACTGGAGAATTTCATAAACCAGGTCAAAGCCCGGTCCCGGAAAGAAGTAATGAGCTACCCGACTCTCACATCCGGGTCTGTAATTTTCTTCGCATTCCATACTGCTTCACATAAAAACCAGAACTATTCTGGGTCCTCTGATCCCGTGCCTTTGAATATGGGGAGCTTAATGTCATCCACTAGGTGGGCCATGGGGGTTCTAGGAGGGTTGGGAGGGGGACCGGATGTCGATGGGGGGGGGTTTACAGGGGCAGATTGACCTGTGGCCGGAATATGCGGGCTGGGTTGACTGTCAGACTGCGATGGAATTTCAGGGGTAACATGGCTTTGCTGCGGGGTGACCGGAGGGTTTCAAACCGAAGGGTTTTCTTCAGAGTTTGACTCTTCAGGATTTACAGGGGAAGACGCGGTAGCCTGACCTAAGGAATAGGAGTCAAAATCTCTTTTGTACCTTTTCCCACTTCGTAGCAAACCACTTTGCTCGTCGAAGAGATTATCACTTGCAAACATATGTTAGTACTACTAAGCTAGCAGTCTGATTCAAACAACAATACACCCTTTTTATCCAAGAGTATTTTAATCCTCAAGCTTAATGAATTCAAAAACTTACCATGGGGGTCTTTGAAGAACTGCCGTTCAGCTTCGCTGAAGGAGGTACTTGTGTCAATGGCAAAATCTGTCACGAAGGCTTCCAATGTTCACGTCGTCCAGAAATAAACAGCGTGGAATACCTCATTGTTCACGTGTTGTACAAGATTGACCCTTGTGGGGGTCCACGTGGGAACCCGGCGAGCTTGAAAGTTCGTCCTTCTCTCTACTAATCTAGACAACCACTGGTGCAACTCTATGTGGATATTACCAAAGAAAATTTCATAAGCATCACAAAAAACATACCTTTGTAAAAATTCACGTGCGCTACAACGCGGATTTGTATTCTCTTCCTCAGCAAATTTCAGATAAGTCTCATCAAGCCAATCCCCGAGTTCCTTTGCATAGGGCCTCCAGAACATAGCCCTCGAGGTACGACGTAAACCCCTCTTGAGCAGATACTGAGTTCAACCGGCAACGGAACCAATTTGTTGGGCAATAGGGCAGACCCGGGTTTAATCCTTTTATGTCACACCAACAAAGACCCACAGTGTTGGCCCTTTCGGCAACAACCTGCGCGCAGGTTGCAGTCTCACCCGAAACAGCTATGGGGTGCCGCAAAACCAGGTTTCTACAAGCAGAGAGGGATATTACTGTACCTTAGCCTTTAATAAACTTATTAATTAACAATTGCACAGCTTTGTCATTTACTCATATACAAATTCACAGATATATAAACAACCGTGACTTGCTTAACCCACTACGGGGAATTCACAGCGAAGCTTGTTATTAGCAGTGATCTAAGTTATCAAATGTATACAGTTATTAATGCATAAAAGACAAAAGAAAAAGAAGCAACACAAGAAACCACAACACCGGATATAACTTGGTTCACCCCCAGTGTAGGGGTTACGTCCACAAACTGCGTTTTATTCAACTTGCTACAAAACCACAGTTTGATCTGCACACTTAGCTACAGATCCCTTCAGTCCTTAAAAGCTGCGCACACAGCAGTAGGCCTCTGCGCACACAGCTGCAGATATTTCCTTAACCTTCTTACAACCAAAAACCCCTGCGCACACAGCTAGGACTTAACCTTTTCTTACATAATCAACCTTAGCTTTGCCTTTCTTTCTTTACATCAAAAATCCTAACCTCTCTTATTTACCCAAGTGCCTATTTATATTGCACTATTTACAAAAACATGGATTCAAAACCATGGGCACCCAAAACCCTAAACCCTGGTCTTAAGCCGCGGGCATTAGAGGAATTTTGGGGTCTAAAATGGGCCTCCTAAGGAAAATAATAAAATAATAGTTAAAATAATAAAATAATATTGATTAATTTTGGAGGAAGAAAGAAAAAAACTACTTTTTGTGTTCGTATTTTTGACATATCTCATTGTGTTTTTACTCAAATTTCGATTGGGAGAGTTCGTTGGATGCGGAATTCGATTCTGCATCCAATGAGTACCCACACTGCATACTTTTGATGGACCCCGCTACCCCAAAAATAAGAAATACCTGAAAAAATGTGATGATGACATCATCATCACAT
>LPNX010964255.1:1651-12818 GCA_001517045.1 Pseudotsuga menziesii
TAACCGATATTATAATATCATTAGGGCATGGAGGAATCGAACCACTAAACTCTTGCTTGTAAGGAAGGCACTCTTCCATTGAGCTAGAACCCTTTAAGAATTCGGGAACTTAACTTACATAGTCCTCACAAACGAGGTTCTCACAACCTTGTTGTAGCGTATTTATCTTGTTATTATAGACCACATACACTCTATGTTTAGCGTGGCCTTGATAGATATAGAATGACGCTACATGATTCAAATCCTGGTCGTTGCTTGTATACTTACTTGGACTGTGAAAAAGATTATGATGATGTTATTTTAATTTAAAATGAATACTGTATAATATATGGTGGTTTTTATTAAGGCCTGCGATTTGGGTTTGGATGCCCATAGGGGTAGATACCGCGACCTCTATTGTAACTTACAGAGTTCTTTTATTTAATTATTAAAATGTTACTTTGGTTAGTTGTTATGTGATGGCTGCGAGCGATAATAGGTGGAACTTATTTAATTCATGGTATACCATTATGATGATGTAGATTTATAATGTTAGGGTTGTGGATCTTTATTAAGAAAAGGAACTTGGTTTTAGATCAAGGAATGGTCACGATACTTACTCAGTTTATGTGCTTATGATGATGTTTATTTTAATGAAATGATTTAGTAGTTAGCGTATATTTAGATAGGAAGGCCTTGAAAGGTTGTTACTGGTTTTTAGCTTGGATTTAATGTGGAATACTTGTAGTGTGTACTGAGTTGTAAATATTGTACTTAGTAGATTGGATTTATGATTCTATTTTATATCTGTTGATTTATATATTTATATATATGGTAGTTTAGTCCTAGATAATAGCTTAGGTTAACTAGGTTGTAAGCGTATACTTTATATATATATATCTATATATATAACTTACTTATGAACTAATCTATGTAAATCAAAAACATGCCTGTGCTATCAAATGGAATATGTCAGTAGAGTTATAAAGGCCAAAAAAATAGATAGGTAAAAAATATGAAATAAAAACTAGTTTGTAATTAACACAGTTTCAAAATTAAATATAATATAGGAAAGAAAAACTAAGGTGCAAACCCTTGATAAAAATTTATACAGGAATTACATTACAGAAGTAATCTAAAGAAATAAACCATGGATAAATCTAACATAAGAAGTAAAGTATAACCTAGGGTTATAATTTAAAATGTAAACCCTAGAAGATTTGAATAGAAATCAAACATATAGGGTTAGAACATGTAATGTGAATCTTTACCTAAATCAACCATCATTTATTCTAGAAAAATAGAATAGGGAGCCTAGGATCTCATACCTGTAATCTTAAGCTTCTTTAATGGCTAAACCTGCACACTCAAATAACCACCATTAACAATTCCACTAATACATTTGGGTAGATTTTTCCATGAAATACTTCCATGTTTTGAACATTTCGTGGATTATAATTTATTTTTTTTATCATAGTGGAAAAACCGTGGCAATATTGACGTTTTTAATTTTCAACAAACTTTCGTCTCTATATCGATGATATATGGCTATCTTTGCACACCCGTGAAAGCAATGCCAGCTTTCAAAGGCTTTTTACGGGAGGGTCAAGTTGAAATTAATGGCATTAATAGCTCTTGGGTGTCTAGGCGCGGGTCAAGTTGTAATGGAATTAATAATTATCGTTGCTGAGTTAGAGTAAGCTTCTATTTTTGTTCAAGCTTCACAAATCTACTTAGATTTAAAATTTTATTTTGTGTTACAAATCTGTTGGATCTGAGTGAAGTGGTACCTTGTATGAATGAAGTGTTTTATTTATAAAAACGATCAACAAGCTTCATCAGCTGCCTCCCAGTCCCTCATTTACAAGCACACAAAGTGTCTCTGGAGTCTCCAGGATAAAAACTCAATCCTTCCATAATTGAAAGCGTAATGTGAGAATGTGCATGGAATCATTTGTCTATTGTACCGCTACACTCATGCATTTTCGGCACATTTGCTATTGTTGAGATTGATTGAACGTAGATTGAGCCTGGATTTATTGAGTCAACCATATAAAAAACTAGAGAGATCAGTCATACTCTGCAACAATCATTTGGCCGTAAATTCATAAAAGGTAAGCATGCATCCTTTTTTGAGGGATACAAACTAACATTGAGGCTCAAAATAACAGTTGTATTCTTTGGGTCATGTACCTTATGAACAAATTAACAACGTCAATACAACAAATCCTGGAATTAGCTTCCCTTTTCAGTGTAATTTTTTTTTACAATGAGTGGTCAAACTAGACGCTAAATGGTACGTGTCATGGACAAAACTTAAAGCGTCTCAAAAAATGCCTTTTTTTGTTTCCTAAATAACATCTTTTATGGCGTCCAAAATAACGTCTCTTTTTTTGCTTCTAGAATAGCATCCAACTTTGCTTCCTAAACAACGTCAACATTTGCTTCCTAAATAATGTCATATTTTTCTTCCTATCTAGTGTCTGTTTTTGCTTCTTAAATGACACCCCTGTTAAATCCATATTTGCAACCTTAATAGCATCATGTTAGCATCCAATATTGCATCCATTTTTGCTACCACTTTAGTATCCCATTTTGCACCATGTTTTACTTCCAAATATGTGCCAATTCTCACTTCCAAATTTGCATCAATTTTTGCTTCCTTTTTTGCATCATGTTTTGCTACGAAAATGGTGCCAAATATTTCTTCTATTGTTGCACCATATTTTGCTTCCTATGTAGCGCCACCTTTTGCATCCAAAGTAATGTATTATTTTTCTACCATATCAATGCTATGTTGGGCTTCACCATTAGTGCCATGTGTTGCATCCTTGTTAATGCCTAGTTTTGCATCTTTCATGCTTTTCTCACTAATTTAGTCGTTTTTAGTAATTTTATATTCGAGTTTTGGTCATTTTGTTTGGTCACCTATATCTTATTTTTTGCTTACTAATTTAGTTGTTTTTAACCGATATTATAATATCATTAGGGCATGGAGGAATCGAACCACTAACCTCTTGCTTGTAAGGAAGGCACTCTTCCATTGAGCTAGAACCCTTTAAGAATTCGGGAACTTAACTTACACAGTCCTCTATAATGGTAAAAATGATTATTACACAACTTTGAGTATTCAATGGTCGACAAAGGATGATAGATTGTATTATCTTCAACATAGTATTGATTACATTCATTGGTTCTCTGTATATCATTTTCCTATGGTTGTAAAGTTTCTATCATTATAGTACCAACATCTCAACATCTGCAGCTTGTGAGGCAATAGCATCACCTTTTTCCTATGATATGGTGGTATCATGGACCTAATCTCATTGAGTGTCATCAACTAGTTTATCCCTCTATAACTGAGAAACAAAATTATCCTCAATTCCTAATTCTATCGTAGTGCCATCCATTCCTCTAAGTTGCTGACTATCATCAACCGAGCTACTCAAACGATTTATTGGTTTCCCACTAGTGCTCAGTAAATATAGTCCAAATGTGACAGATCTAAAGTACTTTCAATATTACTCTCTGCTACAACTCTATCATTCTTTGCAATCATAGACACATTACATTATATATATCCTTAAACTATCAATTCTAAAGTTCAAATCCAAGAAAAAACAATTTATAATATAGCAGATGTTCAACAACCAGAAATTTTAAAAATTACATATTGCTCAACGAAAAACTGATCTAAATGGGGTAGATGGTCTAATGAGAATTGGATGTTGAAATTTCATTCCACAATATCATCAGTCCTTCCTATCATATTATAGATAGAGGTAGTACTTCCCTATCGCCAACTCCCCCCCAAACAAAATTCAATAGGTATCACATGAAATGCATCAAATAGAAAATCACCTTCAACTCAACAAAGCTAAGTTTGAGATAGAAGTAAGAGGACTCAACCTTCCACTTATATTTTTATTTAAAGCAGCAAAAACATCTTGTCAAATTTCTAACTCCATCGTTGCCTAAAGTGTATGAGGATCCTCAAGAATATGACAAACAATAGTTGACACAACACTGTTAAACCCTAAAAATAAGAAACCAGTAGGAAAGATGAGCAAAGAAACCAATCCACCTCTTTCAAGGAAACACAATGCTATGGCATGCACCCTTTTTAGTCTTGCAAATAGTTGGAGAAGAGCTTGTACAACATTTGAGGTAAGATTCATATAAATGAAGTTGTGGAATATGTTAATAGTTTTTTCCTACTCTTTAGTAGTTATGTACCCTTCAAGCACAACCAACATGTGCTTTGCATGATTTTGATGATTAGACACCAAATTGTCAGTATTCTCAACATCGCTATTGTTTTTCTTGGATTGTTTAAATATCATAATATTAGAATCGAATTTTTGCTTCAACTAGAGAAAATTATCAACAACTAGTAGCATGGGGATCACATACTTAAAATCTAGAAGGTTGTCACTTTTTTATGGATCTAGGTAAAAACTAGACAAGATATCCAGCAAAACACTAACAATACCATTGTTAGCAGCAATTTCACAAGTTGTATTGTATTCATGTAAAATTAGATCCAAAACATGAGATGGCAGGGAAAACATGCTATTATCCTTTCCAAGATCCCAACTACAATATTTTAGTTGTTCTACAAGAAATAATGTAACTTTTTCTCTTCCTTGACCATCGTTTGGAGTGCATGATGTTAGCGGCAAGTCCTTCAAAGGAAAACCTAGAGATTCCTCGGCTCCTATATTAGTGGAGGTCATTACTCCTTAAGTAAGATGACATGTGACAAAAGGGCATAGTGACATTTAGTGTCTTTTGATAGTTTAGTGGAATTCTCTTTGGTTTGGTGCAATTCTTCTTGCTGGAGTGCTGAAAGCTACTATTTTTGTTGAATTTAATTTTTTGGATGGGATGTTATTTTCTTCAAATCGGGTCTGATGAGGTTTGAACCCATCTCAAAAACTCTGAAACAATTAATAATAATATAAAAAATTGTAGGATTTTCCCTTTCTACCCTTATACATTAAGAATGTTATGTTAGCATCCACGTAGCACCCCGAAAGCACCTTAAAGACCTTAAGAGCATACTCCTAAGGGAACTTCCTAAACACTCCCTCTTAAAGCATGCTTCGAGAACAAAGTGTGAGAGGTCAGGGCTCCCCTGTAATGTAGCTTCAAAAGGTCCATACTGAAGTCACAAGAATCATGAGTCAAATTGCGATTTTCTGATTTAAATTGGACTTTGCAGTCAAAAGATCCAATTCAAAACATTCTGGGTTTGACTTTGATTGACAAATTCAACTCACTCATCACAAGTCAAACTCATGACTTAACCCTTGACTAGCAATTTATGGAAGTCTACACCCAGGAAAAGGTTTTAAACCTAATTTTCACTATTTTTTTTCATTCTTTTGCTTGATAGAGGTGTTTTCTACTTGATGGTGTAAAGGGACAGTGACCAAATCATCCCAAGGAGGATACCTAGGTAAGGTTTACTCAGACAGACTTTTATCTGGATTCTGAACTCACCTTATGGATGAGAATCAAGATTATGACCATATTATAGATCATTCCTATTCATTGTGAAATTTTGAATATCTATTGAAATATTGTAATATATGGACATGGCTATTTCAAATATCAATGAAAATTGTTTTTAATTCAAAATATTTGTATATATTTATTTTATATTTGCTGATTTTTTCCTGATCGAATTCAAAACTTTGATTCTTTTGCCATGTTAATTTATTGATGATTCCGAGTCTAGTGACTATATGGTCCAAACAGAAGAAATTGAAAGAGAATAGCATTCGGTTCTTTTCTTCTAGCATCCATATATAAAATATTGCTAACTAGTTTTACAATGAAATCCAACCTAGGGGACAAACATCTATTATTTTTAGAATAACCCTGACCCGCATGTTGAACATCTGATAGCAAACTTGAATCTCACCATGAGAAGGATCAAAATTTTACATTGGGATTTAGGTTAGATAGATCGCAGGTGCAGCATAATTTCAGAGGTATTAAACCTTGAAATTGAATTGATGACAACTTAAGAAATTATAAAAACACATTACACAAGCCAAGTCGTATTTGAAAGAACAAAATTTTAAAAAATAAAAAGATAATGTCTTTTCAGCAATAGAGAAAATGTAATGATATCATGCGGTGAACACCTTAAAGTAAGATACAGAAATAAATAAGGAAAAAAATATAATATTCTAATGTTCCTACCACTTTGCGCTTTTCTTTTTTGACTGCTATCATAAAAGTTGTAACATAATATAAGCATTTTTAACTTCGTAATTTTTGTGACCTCATCCATTTTTAACTGCAAATAAAATTAAAATCATTGATGACTAGGAAATAAAAATACTTACACACTTGTTGACGCTTAAAGTGTAAGTCTGTGAATCCAGCGTTTTAACCTTTATCTCAACTGTTGCATTTGAACATTCACCTTGATCTCTTTCAACAATTATGATTTCATTTATATTCTCATCTCGCATCCTGTGCTGCCACTTGATTCCTGAAAAAAATGCATAATTTCAGACAATAACTCCCAAAATAAGTGGACATTCCAATTTACATTGACACTCTCTATCATTACCATATTTTCTTATACACCTAGAATACTACTACTACAAATTCAAACATTCAAAAGAGAGTGAAATAATGGTCGTAAGCTTAAACCATCTCAACCACCTGTGACAATTACAATTGTTGATAAAAAATACTTCCATGGTATGAACACATCGACCGTCAAATTAAATGTTTGCAAAGTGTACTGAATGCAAAGAGGTAATCTTTAGACCAAATAAAAAGGAATTGGACATCCTATTATGTTAACATAGACTTGTGATATCCACTTGGTGTAGATTGTAAAGATGTCAATTTGATGTAGTTGGTTGACTTTGAAGCTGGAACACAAGCAAACAAGCATCAGAAATATTTTAAGATATTTTATACTATGCTTTGCATGCATCAACTTTTCTGAATTCATGCTCAGTGGAACAATTAAAGGGAGATTTGTTGGATTTTGATTTCATCTTTTAGATTGTGATATATGTCTATGAAAAATTAGCAAGAAACATGCTATTGGTTTGGAGTATTTGGATTTCCATTGAGTTAAGAAGCCCCTACAAGAACTTTCTCACACACATATACGCTCATCATACCTTCAAAAGTCGAATGCAAGAGTACTTTGTGGATTCAAGGGGTTACAAGTAGATAAATATATTGGTAAAAAAAAATATGTAAGTTACAGTTCAATAAAATGTATCTTCAAACCACTTGCAAGAACCATCCCTTTTTCTTTGCCTGTGTTATTTATATTTGCATTGTGTGCAGATTATAAACATCTGAAATAATTAGAATTTTAAAAAATCAGAACTCACTTTATAATTTAAGGCTTTCTTTTTCTCATGCAAAGACAAGAGAGACCCTCATGCTTTGCTACTCCAAACTAAAAAGTGAAAACCAATCACAAAAGAACTGAATTTGAAATTATGAAACACATAGTACCTCTAACTTAGTTTTTCTTAACAAGGAATAACAAAAGTTTATTGTTGATAATAGGATGTATTAACAAATATCACATAGACAACATTTGTAAGACAAATCAATGCAATACGAGCACTACATTATCCATATCCATCAACTATGGGACTAAAAATTTACTATATTATACCATAAACAATTGGGCCCCACATTTATCATTTTCCCCCATTTTTTCCAGGCCAATAGTAACTCGACGGTAATCTTGAATTCCATACTTCTAGTACTAGAAAAAGGATGTTCGCGATAAATGCTTATAGTAGTGGGATTAAAGCAGCAAGAGTAGTGTCGGTTTCAGACATTTAATAGTTCGAACGAACGTTTACCATTTTCACATGGACCAGTTGCGACAGTTGATATAGGTGTCACAATATAGACCAACTTGTCTGCACCTTCCTTCTAAAAAGGGTTGTGAGATCAATTTTGGGTATTGAACTTAAGGATGATCAACAATAAGTGTCCTGGAGATATAAAGGATGGTTAGAATAATATCGATTCTGATCTCATGGACAAGTAAATGTATTTATATTTAGAGCAGTACCAGCACTTACAACAGTACACTGAGTTCCAACGAAAACGCTGCAGTTGAGCAATATGACACAATAATAACCAATTTTTAGTTGGGCATAACCAAATGGAGAAAATACAGACATGAAGGGGTTGCACTATAATATTTCATATAGTAAATTATATTTCGTACTTACCTTCCATACTGTTAGGGAAGTATACTCTTCTCGTAAAAAAGTTCTTAAAAAACAGTATCCGCAATGCAAAACTACTATGATATATTTTAATTGAAGAAAACAATAGGTAAGAAAACAAACATGCAAGTTGAGGTAAAAAGCGTGAAGAATATTAAAATAGCTGAGGTTATTGCAAACATCTAACAAAAAATTGCAGAAACCTTGATTTAAACATAGAGATTTAATATCTATACATAAAAATTAACCGTAGAATAAAGAGGGCTTTCCCAAATCACTCAAACCCTGGCCAAAAAAGTAGTGAGTTGAGAAAATATCACAAGCCCTCACAGAAGAGCCCCTCCCCTCTCGATAAACTCCCTCCCCACTCGGGAGATAAGTATCTTTGTTTGGGAGATAATTCTTTATTATTCCATATTATCCTCTCCCTCAATATATTTCATAGTTTGTGAATGGGACGTACCATCGTCATACCATTCAACTTGTGAGCATCAAGAGTGCATAGGAACAAAGAAGAGAGCACTCTGTTTAAATTTAAGAAATCATAAAAAAAAAATATTACAAGTCACGATAGCTTTCAACAGGGAGAAGAAAATGACCTGTTGATCTGTCAAGTTGAATGTCATGCTTTCTTGAAACCAGGCACATTTTCCCATGTCTCTTATATTATGAGCATTTCCAACATGCATAGTAGCAATTAAATCTGATTTTACTATAGTAGACAAACGAAAGACTAATATTATAAAGAACACAATTTCAAATGTTTTAACTAGTGCACACACTAATATATATTCAATAAAACAAGTACTGATTGTGTGCCTCTCAAACCAAATTTAACCATTTGAACTTCTAAAGATAGAAATAGTTTTTTACCAATGGCAATAGAGGGAAAAAGAAAAAAAAAACAAACTGAACTTTCTTGTAAGAACTTGAAAATATTCTATAAATCATACTCTTACAAGCTTCCAATAACGTCATGATATTGGTTATCAAAACATTAAAGTTTTTTTTTTCTTTCAGTTCTTTATAATTCTATAAAAAAAACAAAATGCTTATACCATGGCCGCAAAAATTAAGAAGAGACCTACTAAACTTCCTAATGACAGAAATGGAACTCAATTGTTAGTAATGCAAGTTTTAACATTGGAACAAAAGTGCAAACAACCATAAGGAGGAACCCCAAAAAGGGTCCCTGTTACTGCATGAAAATGCAAGTCCAATTTGCATTTTCAAGAAGCATTCTTGTTAGCGCCATTTCATAGGGACATGTTAATTTCAGCTATCTTTTGAGCATTGTATTACCCTTTCATTCATAGTAGATGGATGACTACATCTTTTGAGGTATATTTCATGGTTGAGTTCACATATTTTGAGGCACTTTAGCAAATGTGAAAGTGACAATGACTCACCTTAGAGCCCTTATCTACATATTTTCATGCATATTCATTGATAATGCATCTCACTTTCCCTGAGAAAAATATTATATACTTGATTCATTATGAGCTCCTTGACATATTCAACTAGCATGGTCACCGTATTAACCCCCAACTATGCTTTCCCTACTAGAGGGTTAAGATCCAGTGAGATTCCATCAAGCTGGTTCTATTGTAGGCGTATCCGGATATTGACATTGCTTAGAGCTTATTCTAGAGTCAATTTTAAACTTTCACCAGATTCCAAGAAAACTGTTCATCTTAGGAATTTTCTTTTTTCAGGAGCTAGAGATCAAAGGCCAGGATGATAGAGATTTTTATATGTTTAGGTTTTTTGTAAAAATGCAAGTTTACTGAGACTATTTTTTCCAACATGCAAGATGTTGTTATTTTCAATAGTGCCCAAATTTGGTCTTGCTATATTTAGCAACATCCTCATTGATATTACCTCCATGATCAATCTTTCCTACTATTAAGCTAGCAACAATCTCCCATGTTTTAAACTTTGTAAATTATGATGACCGACAACTTACAATTTATTGACTTAACAGGGACCCCTACTTCCCTTCTTGGCTGAGGTCTTATGATTTTCCTGATTACTTTCTTGTCTTATTGTACTTTCATGCTTTTAGTTTGTATTGAAGATCCTAGATCTTATCACTTTGAGCTAATGACTTATTAGATTGAATTTTTATAAGATGGATTCATTTTCATCTTTCATTCTTTCTTTAAAGTCCTTTTTCAGATGGTGAAAACAGAAGCTTGAAATGCCTTAGAATTTTTTAGTCTTCACATATGAAATTTTCTACTTGTGCAACAAAGCCTTATGATGAGGCCACAATGTTGGATTTTAACTACAATTATTTTCCTGATTGAGTTGTCACAAGGCTTAATTTTTTCTAGCAACATGTCACACTCATAAAAATCCTTGCAATCGCATCAAGTAATTTCATGCGATTGGGACAACACACAGCGAGTTGAAGATTTCAAGGTTGGGATTTAGACATCCGAAGGTCACAGCATAAATAAATTTCAACTTATGCGATGTATTGCATCAAACATTTTTATACCATGCAACAAGATGTCCAGAACTGATGATTCTAAATCTTGGACTTAGACATTTTAATATCCTCATAGAAACGAGGCCCAAAAAGTGCCTAGCTGTTTTGCTGAAATTCTGAACTTGAACAAGTAAATGTTCAATCTCTAGCAGCTCAATTGTAAGTCCATCCAAGTACAATTTGAGTGGGTAAGAAGGATCAAGTTGAAGCCTAACCCTATGGACAATGCCTGTAGTTGTAAGCACTGGCAATGTGAGTTTTGAGTCGTGACTATAGTATCGACTCTGTCTAGCAGGTGGCAGCTTCTCAAAACAACATTCTCTATGTCTGCTTCTTTACGTCTGCTTCCAGATGCCTCATAACATCGAGAACCCATTCTCTAACTCGATTTTGTGCTTCAATTGTTTCTCACCTGCCACAATATGGCTTTACTGTCGTATTTTCTCACCAGCCACGA
>LPNX010964258.1:0-10382 GCA_001517045.1 Pseudotsuga menziesii
TTACTGGGAGGCGTACAATGGAGGGATGGGGAGTAGGAGGGAGATAGAGACGAGCCCAAAGACCGAGCGTGTTATGAAACACGATGTCTTTGTATAAGACCTGATAAAAATTTTCGCTCACTGGAGTAAGATTGGAAGATGGTTCCTCTGCACGCACGACGGATCCGTCGCTGTAGAGCTTAATGGTACCGCGAAAATCTTCTACTAATGAAATCGACAGTGAAGATCCAGTGTCACTCATGATTACCTCCGCTTCCTGCGTGGTCTTTGGATTTGACATTCGCATCCGAAGTAAGAAGTTATGTAGTTGCAGATGCACATGAAGGGAATTTTCACTCTGTCAATCTAGTGAATCTGCCATTCCCTCTTCTTCAACGTTCGCAGTTGAACAAGAAAGAACGATAGGTTGCAATTCCCTCTTCTTCAACGTTCGCAGTTGAACAAGAAAGAACGGTAGGTTGAGGTGATGCCAGCGGGAATGATTCCGAGGAGATGTCGACATAGGCTTTGACCAGGATAGATTCCAAGACTGGTAGATTTCGAGGATAGAGGAGGAGAAGTCTACATAGCCGTTGACCATGATAGCTTCCAAGAATGGTAGATTTCGAGGATAGAGAGTTGCGTTGGAAATTGGAATATTGTGTTTACTTGAGCAGTTATATATATCGATATATAATTGCTCTGCCCCATTCCGGGGGGAGGTTGAGGCCGTTTCCGTTAGCATTTATACTGCTCCAAGGAGATGTTTACATAGGCGTTGATGAGGATAGATTCAAAAGAACGGTAGATTTAGAGAGTTGTTTGGAATATTACGATTATTTTGGTTCTTTAATTTGAGATATTATATTTGCATAATTTTTTATATTTTTATTTTGTATAATTATGATTTTAATTTTAATTTTAATTATGATTTTTATTTGAAATGCAATATTTGATATATTAATTTTGAAATTAATTTTTACATAAATTATTAGTTTAACTCCAATTATTTTATAATTATTAGCTTATTTTCAACTTTAATCATGGTTATATTGGATAACAATTAGCTTAACTATTATATACAAATATTAACCTTTAATCCCTGTTGGATCTGTATTAGATACAACTATTATGTCAACTCCAATTATTCTAAAACTATTACCCTAACTTCAATTCTAATGATGATTATATTGGATAAGTATTAGATAGCTATTAGGTTAACTCCAATACTCATACAATATTAAATTAAATTTGGATGAATATGGCAATTAAAAGGTGGTAATAAAAAATGAATAGATGAACTCTTAAGTTAGTTGGACATCCAACTAATGTGTAGTTACCACGACACTAAAATTTTTCCATAAATGTAGGTTTTTCAGAGTCTTTTTGAAGGTGGTTATGAAGCAGATTGATAACATCCTTGAGAAGGGTATGAACCAAATGTAGAAGAAAGAATACGATAAATTTCTCTTATTTCATGCTTGCAGTGCAAATATAGATTTCTAATGTCTATGGGTAAGATGGATTTGATTATGGCTAATATGGATATGTTTTTTTGTATGCCTATAGTTTCCATACCTTGGCCGCTCCAATGTTAATGACGCATATTGTTTCCCAAGCTCTTGCATTTTTCTTTAGGCTTTAACTATGTGATCTTTAATATATATATATATATATATATATAGAGAGAGAGAGAGAGAGAGAGAGAGAGAGAGAGAGAGAGAGAGAGAGAGTTTGTGAAATCAAAATACTTTATGCATGCAACGATTTTGAATTATTTCAATTATGCATACAATTTAAGATGTTGGTTGCGGTGGGGGTAAACTCGACATCAGAGGTGAACTAATTATAAAACTTCATTGCAACAACCTGGTGTTCCACCTATAAGTGTAATCACCTTCTCATCCAAACAATGAAGTGGGTTGTTGAACAATCAAACCGTGCAGAAAACAATTTCGTATAGTCTGGTTATCGATCTTGTCATTCCATTTGTTATAAAAAATTCTCAATCAATGCACGCAAAGATTGTTTCCCTAGCCTACATGGGGCAGATATAGAACAAGAGACTCACAACAATGCATCCTATCCCTAGATTGTTAATCTAACTGAATGTCAATATTTCTTCCCTCACTGAGAAGGTGATCATTGCCTTGTCATTTTTCTTACGATTAGTTGTACCTGTAAAAGAATGTAAGGAACAAGATACAAAAGTGAAAGCAACAAGGTAATTCAATGATCTATACTAATGATCAAGGAGAAAAGTAATGAATAACTAAGATCAACACAAATCATTCATGGGAAAGTGAAACACATTTGTATTAATAGAATAAGACAAGAAAACTAAAACCAAAGCTTTGATGTTGAAGCTTTGTTCTCACAATGTTGTTTGAATCAAAACCACAAAATCTACAAATCTAACTCACAGATCCGTGCACTCTTTGCCTCCTTTATCAACATTGATTTTAGCAACATAAAGGTACTCTCTTGGTCCTCTCCTATCATGGTCCATGAAGCTTTTAGATATAGGCCAAAGAAGTCCCAAATGGGTTGATATTCTTAGGGAGGAAGGTGAGTGATCATCCTTAGAGGCCAGGGTTATGAATGCCACCTACCCCAAGCAGTTGCGATAATCCTCCATGAGGAATTTCTTCTAGAAGTTTCTTGAAATCCTCTATTTTTGTCATTTTAACAGTGCAGACTCTCTTTGCGCACTAGTAGGAGGCACTGACAATCCTTGTCCCTAGGAAACAAGTGTCACCGACACACCCTTTCATTAGGAAATAAGCGTCCAGCAAGGATGACACTCTATGTCAGAAGGCAAAGGAAATTAAGCATCTTGGGACTAAGCAAAAAGATCCTCCAAAAGATGGTTTGGCCAAGAAACTTCAAGAGGTTGAGCATAAGGTCAAATTTTGAGTGTAACAGAATGCCCCTAAAAGTATGAAGCAAGAAGGACGTGATAGGTGAAATAATTTGCTATACATGATATGGAATCAGAGGAAAAAGAGTGGTGAGTGAAGACTTGACATAACACTAGTTACAAACTAGTTGACTCAAAGCATGGCTGCTGGCCAATACACTCTAGATCCATGTATAATGACCAAGTCATGGCTACCAATAATACATTGTAGATCCATGATCACCAAGACTCAAATCGAGACATAGCTACAAAATATACATTGTAGATCCATGTCATCTTGATTCAAACTTGAGCATAGCCACCAAACATACAATTTGGATCCATACAATGATTCAAAAAATACTCCATCGCAACTAAAAGATAGAAACATATTCAAGTGAATACATAACCACTTAGGGTATTCATTCCAATCCCAAATAGTATGATTATATCCATGTGAATATATGTCTTGGTGTCGAACATGGTAAAATCCAATTTTTTACCAATCATTTATGTATACCGTTAAGAAGTGCGAGGGAAATCACCATTAATGTCAATGATTCCCAAGGTACCCTAGTACATTCCTCCAACTATAAATGAATGAGTTGCGGTCGAACAATTGACACAAGTTCCAAATAGAGGCCAATGATGAAAGACAACTGTCGAAAGAGAGGAAATATTCTATTTAGGTATGCAGGCTTCAAGGTACTTGACTGGTTTGTAAGATTAATTCCTGAATGATGTGCTGGTGTTGACAAGAATAGACTCATTGAAGGAGGGCCATGATGTTTCCTCCATCATCAAGACGAACACAAACCACTTTTGTTCCAAGTTTCAAGACTAAATACCCCACTTTTGTTCACCCTTTATCTAGAGGAATATTTAGTAAAAATATTTTTTTTTTAACTAGAAATATGTATTCGGAGGGGACCTCAACAAAATGATTTTGTTAGGTATTTATTAATATATAGTGAAACCAAGGGTATCATTTGATATCCCATGAATGAAGGTGTTCTGTCATAGTTTCACTGAATGAATACCCTGTGGCATTAGTGCATGGTATGAGGGTCTTAACATGATCAAACGATTTTTTTTTTAAATTGTAGATATCAATCTAAGCTAGTGCAACATATTTTCTTTTTCAAAATGGGTAAGATAATAAAAATATGTAGATGGAACAAAAAATCAATGCAATTAAAGATTCCAATTTATATGTCAAGAAAAAAATAAATAAAAAATAGCAAACAATAATTTTCTTTAGCTTTTATATATTTGGAATCTCCATTGTAGATTTATATGCCTATGTAATGTCATCAACGATGGATTTGTGTAGCCTATTTAAAGATAGCATCAAAATGGATATATTCAAAGGCATTTGTAAACATGGAGGTTTTGTTGGTTGGGTAGTCTGAACCCTCATGATTTTTATACAAAACAAAATCGAAAGCAACCATTTTAACATTTACATGGGTGAGTGGAATCTCTCTTGCCAAAAAAAATGAATTTCAAGTAATGCTCATGCATTATTGAAAGGAATCGTGTGTTGTTAGTCTGCACATGTTCTAAACCAGCATAGATCCATCTAAAAGGGGATCTACCAAGCACCGAGAGGGATCAAATATCTCAAGCAGCAAACCCTTTTTTAGAGTGGAAATGTTGTATGTATATGTATGTATGTATGTATGTATATGTATATATATACATGTATATGTACACACACACACACACACACACACATATATATACATATACATATACATATATACATATACATATACATATACATATACATATACATATATATATATACACACACACACACACACACACACACACACACACACACACACATATATATGCAATTCTAAATATTTTAAATTTAATTTAAGTCGACATGTTATTTCTAATAATATATTATGAGCATGGAAGGAGTTACACATCTCTCCCTTACTAGGTTGTAGAATGCACCTCTTCGGTGCAAAAATATGTACATGTTACCTTTCATATAAAAAAACATTTTTGTAAACTTTCCATGAATTTCTACCCTAACATTTGTTTTTGGAGTTCTTTATCTCATTAGAAAAGTCTTAAATAAATTTAAATGATTATGTTATGATTCTTTTAACTTTATAGATATATTATTTTCTTATTTTCAAAACAATATAAAATCAGTACCTGGGCCATGATATATAACTCAAACTAGCACATAGCCCCTCTAATGGGGATATTCAACTTCTAATAGTAATATGGGTTCTCTTAAGAGGATTTGTACACGAGGAATGGGTTTTAGGTACTTTACTATTGTATGGGGGGGACATGGGACTTAGGCTCTAAACGAACCTTCTAATGCTCATGAGCCATGAATAGAGATTCAAGCCACCACATAGGCACTTTAAAGAGGGTACTCAACCTTTAAGTGTAATATGAATTCTCTTATAATGACTTGGATAATATTGATGGATATTAAGGCCTTTCTAGTAGGTGTGGAATTAAAATAAATCCCTTAGGTCCAATATGAATCTTCCATGGACCAAGGGCCATGAATTAGGCCACAAACCATACAACATGTTTTGCATAAGAGATCATTGTCCTTATCGTGGTACATGGGAACCAATATGAGGTTTTGTTCACCAAGATGAATCTTACACCATGATTAGGAGGGAGGGATGATGGAACTAGGAACCAAATTAAGGTCATTAAGAAAATAGGCCACTATCAAGTCCTCAAATCATAAAATAGAGTATTTAAATTGAATCTTTGGCATAGAAGTGGTTGTGACTAGGAGTTTTTTATGCAGTAGATATGGGTATCGAAGCATTAAATATAGTCAAGGGAGAAAAATAAGGTCCTTAGACCATACATGGATCTCTAAGGCTCATTGGCCATCAACATTCCCTCCAATCACAACACAAGCCATTTAGAGGTTATCTTTGGCTTCCACATGGAACATGGGTACCATTATGAGGTTTTGCATGGTAGGAATGGGTCTTAAGTCAGTAATCATGACCAAGGGAGGAAATTAAATCCCTTTGGTCATAAGTGAATCATCCAAGGATAAACAACCATAAAAATGCTATAATCCACATAACATGTACTCCATAGGGGATTATTTTCCTTCAAGTGGTATATGGGCTACCATTAGAATATTCTATGCATCATGATAGATCTCAAGTAATTTACTATGGTCAAGGAATAAACTATGGTAAATAGACACTCAATTAATATTCTTGGGGTAATGGGCAATGATTACGAACTTAATCTCCAACACATTCCCTCTAAAAGGGATATTTTCTACATAAGTGGGATTTTTTGTAGTAGGTTTGGGTATGACAAGGCCTTGATTGTAGTTGGGGGAGGAAGATATGGTCCTTCATCCCTAAATGAATGTTATATAAATTATGGAGCAAAAAATATCCCTAAACCACCTCAAAACCATCTACGAGGTACCTTTGTTCTTAAGTAGGATAAGAATACCATTTCTGAATTTTGAAATAAGAGATGGATCTTAGGCCTTTGGTCCAAGATAAATATTCTATGTCCTTGGTCCCTAAAATAGACCTCAAACCACAACATACACCTAGATTAGTAAGCTCTTGGCAGGGTATGGGAATCATTAAAATATTTTTCATTGTTGAATGTGTCCTAGGGCCTTAAAACCATTATTAACGAAGGAATATATGTGTTCATGATGATCTAAATTAGTATTATACATATTGTAATCCATTAATAATAGATTGAACCACCAGATAGGAAGAATAGAGAAAGGAAAACCTTCTTTGTATTGTATGGGTTAGTAAAAGAGAGTTCCATGGATGTAAAGGTTGAATGACATGTCTATAGTTCTCTGTAATGATAAAATAGGATAAGCATGAGAGAAAATGGATTGAGATGAAAGATAGAGAAGATGTTTTTTTTCCTTTGACTTGGTGGCTTCATAGCCTAAATTGGGGGTGGTATCTATAACATGTACTCACAATTGGGTGGAAAAATTCTCTTACACAACCAATTTCTTGGATCTTCTTCATCCAAAACATAAGTGTTTATCGTTGTCTATGAATATGAAATAATATTTTTGTTTATGTCATAAGCATTATTATTTATGCATGTTGTGTGTGTGTGAGAATAGTTGTTTTGTTTCACTCTAGTTTAATTTTTGCACATGCACATGCATTTATTAATTTTTGTCACTCATGGGAGGCTCAACTAGTTGCAAATTCAAATTATTGTCACAAAGGGACAAAATTTTAAAGTCAGTATTGATAAGTACCCTTCTAGAGGTTGGGATGTTGGGTGGGGACATTACAAACAAGGCCTTAACCCATCACATAGATTGTTTCAAATATATATATAGGTTCTAAATGGGAAATGGGTGTCATTCATAGGTGTTGACCACTACATTTAATTCTTTAGGTATTCAAGTTAGGTTTGAATATTCTTAGAATAAAGCTTCATGTAGTATTCCTCAAATAACCATATAAAATCTCTGTAGGGGTTCTTTTACACCATTAATATGTTTTTCATAGTAAAAATGGGTCTTAGGAACAATACCATGAATTTGGGAGAAAAGCAAGGAACTTAGTCCCAAAATGAAGTTTCTTGAGCTTAAAGATCACAATATAGGACTTAACTTAAACTATTAGTCTAATTATTTTTAAGGGATGTTTGATCTTTGGATGGGATATGGGAATTATTACAAGTTTTTCACAACACATATGGGATTCATGGTTTGTAACGTTACCAAAGAAAGAAAAAATGACCTAAGTCCCTAAAGAAAAATTTCTCATGCTCAATGGAAACAAAAACTTCTTATAACTATGAATGTAACATGATTAGTATCATTTTCATAATAGTAATGGGTTTCAATACCTTTATCATGGTTGAGCGAGGAAAACAAGGAACTTAGGTTCTTAGCAAATCCTATTTAGGTTAATATACATGAGAACATTTATCAAAATCATTGGGCATAAGGGGTATGATCTATGATACCATGTCCATTGAGAAAAGGGGAAAGAAGAATCCAAATACCCATTTATGAGTTTTTACTCATAGTAGCATGTGTACTTTCTAGGAATGTGCACATGCTTTAGAACACATGTGCATTTTTATAACATGTGTACATTCCTTAAGGTAATTTTTTTTTGGGCATTGAGAATTTCAAAAAAGGTGTTTTATAACTTGGTTGCTTCAAATTTAGGTTATAAATGAAAAATTTGGTGGTTTGAGTTGCAAAAACATTTAAACCTTCATTTTTTTAATGCCTCTCAATATATACATTTTTTACATTATAGATTACTATATAGATGTTAACAACCTAATTTTTCTCACCCACACTGTCATGAGTGTCATCATTGTTATACAACATTATTTCTATCACTAGTTAGACTTCCATTTCATCCATTTTCATATGATCTCAACGTTATGACCATAAACAAAACAAAAGTAAAAAACTGACCATGCCAAACAGGGTGCAATTTCTCCTAAAAATCCACGAGGTTTCCTTCAAAAAGTGGGACTTAATGCAAAACATAAAGAGTAATCTATTCCTTATTTTTGTGCACTTCCCAAAAAGTAGAGGTTGAAAGTGGACATTCCGTAGTTGCTATTTCCAAAAGTAAGTATTGAGTTGGTCTTCCAAGGACTAACCTCCCCACTAATTTATCAAAGAAAATTGGAACATTCAAATTGGATCCAATTCTACTAATTGTCCACCACCTTTTCTATAAATACAACCCCCATGGCCACCATTATCCATATTCATATGACAATCATGATGTCAAAATTCCACTAGAAAGCAAGAGAGAGAGCCATTAGTCTATCCTTCTTTCACCATTGTGGAATCAACCATATAATTACTTGGCTAGATATTTGGGCACAAAGGACTTAGAGGAACCCCCCCTTGATCAACTACATAAGTACCCTACCATCCATAGCCATGTTAAAGTTGGTGCTATTTTTTTCTCTTATTCTTTGTGTAATACAATCAAACATTACTTACATGTGTTGAATTTAGTGTTTTTGCTAGTTTTCCTATATGTTTCATGAATGCATGCTTAAGAATCTAATATATTTAGTTTAGTTTCTCCTACATGTCTTTGATATGCAATTTCAGATTGTACAAACTTAAAGAATAGTCTCTTATTTATAAATTCATTTTGTATTTATTCAAATTATTATTCTTTTAATTATTTTTAATCGTTAAAGCTTGCTATTTTAGAAAATAATCACTTATTTAGATTTTTCTCATAACTTTTTAATCTTTAAACCTTGTAGTTTTATTGAATAATTATTTAAAATTTGAACAAAAATGCAATATGATTAATGTTTATTTTATATTTATTTGCTTAATGTTAACCACATTACAATAACTCCAGAGCCTTAACATTATACCACTCTACTCATATGAATCATATTCCCTTCATGTATAACCATGGAGCTAGAATGTGTGATATATGATTTATTGTACAATCAAGTCTAGCATATCTATATATAGCATGTGTGATAGTCTAGCATGTCTGATAGATGCCTTACGTAAGTTTTTTTTTTCTATTTACCAAGAAAGAATTAATGTGGATATGTTTTTTTCCAAGAAAATTAATGAACAAAATGATGTAATTAGTGTATTTATAAATCTCTATTTTGAATTGTATCTTGAATTGTCTCTAGTTGCATTTTATCATTTGGATACAATATTAGTGCGAGGAGAAACAATATCCTTGAGGATATCCGATCACATTGTATTGAGTACAATATTCACATACTCTTGGTTTCTTAGAGAATTCATAGAGCCATTCCAAGGAGACAATATATTTTGGGATATAGTTAGTCACAATTACAAGGAGCTTAGAGTTTTGTTGGAGTTTAAGATCTCAAGTAAGAATTTCTAATGCTCACACTACTAGTTGTTTGGGCACAATTAAGTGAGTTGTTAAAGGAATTGAGGACATATTAATGAGCACTTTAGGTGCAATCATGGAAAACTTTTGGGGTGAAAATTAGCCTAGGGGCTAATTGTTAACAATTTTTTTCCAAAAAACATTATTCTCTAATTTCCATTTTTTTCTAAACTAATTTTCCCAAAATCCATGAGATAACAAATCTACTTTAGATATTTCCAAGATTGTCCAGAAACTATATACAATCCTTAGAAAGTTAAATAATTTTAGGAAAATATTGTCGAACATTTTATGGTTGGGAATTTTATAGTTAGTGAGAGTCACCAAGGTTTCCGACACTTTAAGAAAATTATGGATCCTTATAATTTCCTTTCGATGCAATACATGTGGCTCAGCATAAGCCTAATTCAGCATAGGAAGTATAAAAATCCTAGGAGTGCAATAGAACTAGTGATGCATGGGGAATAGATATTTTCCACTTAAACACATTATTCATTAAATTTGGAAATAGTCTATTACAAGGACTTCATCCACATTGAGTTTTTTTGTAAATCTCTAAATACATATTCTATTAAATCTAGAAAATTCAACTCAAAGAACTATTCCATTAA
>LPNX010964258.1:30630-71014 GCA_001517045.1 Pseudotsuga menziesii
TGTCATCATCAAATGCTACTTCTGTGAGGTCTGATCTTGTGCATACATCTTCAGGTCAAAATTTGGCAACTATGGCACAGTCTGGTGGAACATTGGATCTATCAAACCTTTCACTCAGGCTGAAGAAAATAGCCTCATTTCATTGGAGGCTCTGCAAATGAAATCTTCTTGTTCAACATCATCTGCTACTGAGAGAATTTATGGTTCAACTCCTTTAGCTATTTTAGTGGCTTCCAGCGGAGGCATATTTGGTTCACAATTCACTGTTGTGACTGAACTGTCAGCTACAAAGAAGTCTGATGCTGTAGTTAAGAATTTTCCAATGAACATTCCCAGCCCGGAAACAATTGTTCCTAATGAAAATATTATTTTAACTTCTGTTTCTGCCCCTGGCCTGGAACAAAATAACTCCCCCTCACACACATAAAAGTAGATCCCCTCACAAAAGCATAAGCAATCCTAACCTTCGATCTTTTAAGATGAGAGGTCTAAAAATACTGCACTGTCAGCTTCGCACCATCAGCATTTCGATTGGATCCCTCTTAGCTGAATAGGTCACTACTTCAGATGGATTTATGCTACTTTTATGCCATGAAAAGTAGAGCTATGAGTGCCCTAGCTGATATACAAGGATGAGCAATAATCAAATATGGTAGTTTTCATGGTAATGGTAGTGATTTGTCACATCTTAGGAATCATGGTATGGCAGTGATTTGTTGATAAGGGAATTAAAGAATCATGGTATGGCAGTGATTTGTTGATAAGGGAATTAAAGAGTAAATCCAATTATTTTTAAATTTATTGCAGGATAGTTTCTCAAAGATTTAAATTGTAATGGTGCTTCTGGGTGCATGGAAATAGGTATCATGATAGTGACAGTTTCATTTTTTTAATCTCTCCTCGTAGGATAACTCTAATTTATGTTAGGGGCAAGGGTCCACAATCTGGCTGCAGTGATTATTGACTACTGCTTTTTAGGCTTTATGGAAAACTGAGAGTGGCACATTCAAATACTGCAGTGAACATCAACTGTATATTGTGTGATTTACAATATGTGGGTTACAATCTGTGTGTTTGGGGTAATAAGACTAATGCCAGTTAGCTACGTGACATGTAAGAGAAGCTATTGTCATAGCTATGGGATCCATGTCAAATTTAGTAATGACTGGAATCACCACCTTTGGCCCATTTGTAGGGGTAGAAGAGTTTTCATGTGAAGAAACGTCTAAATGAGTTCTAGATTCCACATCAAACTAAACAGGACATTGGTAAATTCACGTTGAATCAATTTGGGAACCCTATTACCACTTCAATGGTCAGTCATCGAAGTTCACACATATATTGTTGGACAACGAGAGAGTGCATGGACATGATAATTAATTATCTCTTTCAACCCAAACAAAGTATACTCCGATGTAAATCCAATGAATAGAGTGAGGCCAAGCTCCTTCTCATGATTTTTGCAATGACATGTCATATTTTTGAGACAGTCACAACCTTCTTCTTTTTTGGTTTTATTGTGTAAGAAATAAGTGGGAAAATGTCAATCAAAATGGTTAGGGTAGCTGATTTTTCAGACCCTTTATTCTCCTTAAAGTAGTACGAGTGGAATAGTTCTGAGGCTTTTTTTCTAGACCTTTATCATGAGATACTAAATCAAGTTTGCACTGTCAACTATTACCAATTTTCTGCTGAAGTTTGAATAACATTGTGGCTGATATCTATACTCATGAACAGTGAATTTTATTAATAAAATGGTGTAATTATACCACCAAAATATATGTACGTTTGTCTTAAGGTGTTCAAGTGCAACAAGTGAATGTTGATATCTCCTTTTCTTGGCTAGTAATTGTTGATACAAATGACATATTTGTTACTGGTAATAATAGTTTACTTACCTTACAATTGAATGGATACTATTGTTGAGTGATAAACCATATCACATATTGCTAAAGTGTAGATAGAGGTAACCTATTGACTGCCACTATTAATATGAGTGAAAGTTACAGGCTACTAATCAACTGTCATGATTAATGTCTTTCCTTGGATTGAATCCTATGGCTGTTATATCTTGATAAATCATTGGCATCTTGCAATTACAAGCATTATTATCTAATATTGATGTTTGACAGAGAATTGATGATTGTACTTACTGCAGTCTTGCATTTCATATATATCATATGCTAAACAATTGTATTAGTGGGCTGATTATGCTATAATATCCATATTGAACAAATACTTGAATGATAAAACCTCTCTAGTGTATCTTCCTCATTTTCTGTTTGACTCCATTGAAGGCACTGATCTTGTCTTAAGGTTATTGGAGGCAGTGGTGTTAGAAATTGCATTGGCAGGTGCATTAAAGGGCTTTCCCCTTGAAACAGAATAGGATCCCAAAAAAGTTGAGAGCTTGGACAAAGGTGACAGTAGTCCAAGCCTCTCCTATGATTGCCATTCATTAGCATAAGGCCACTCTTGATGCTACACATCTATCCTGTTAGTTTGAAGTTTGAACAGTAACACAGTGGAAGGGTATTTACAATGCCCATCCTAACCGCTTCCTGAAGCTTATTAGAGAAGCAATAAAATCAGAGTATACAATAGGATCCAACTTTTTGGCATCCTTTCTTAATCGGGCACCCTTGGCTACCTCATCTTTCCAAAGTGCAATAAAATTTGAAACAGAACTACTTTCTTGATCAAAAACATACTTAACCTCATCTATTGGAGAGCAGCTCTACTTGGACCTAGAAGCAGACTTAGATGCAAAAACCCAAGTTGATGCATTAGTATCCTCGCTGCCTCCATACCTCCATCTTAAATCAACTCATTTTCTTGAATATGTTTTATGGCATAAGGATATAGTATTTTCTTTCATGGGATGGTGTGTATGCCTTTTAAGTAATGCACACATTGTCTAACTGTAAGTTTATGTTTCATAAGATTCCACACAGTGTGTTCTTAGTCTCCTGTCAAAGTATAAAATATGTATTGTACTGGTGAGAATTTGTAAATCAACATTGAAAACTACAAGGTTAGCATCTAACAAAGACAACAAAAGGAATTTACCCTTTTTGTTGTGTTCTTCCAGGGCAAACAACTTTGTCAATCTCAAAGCAGATTGCTACAAGTCCCAAGGTCAACATGCTCTGTCCTCCCCCTATCCTATACAAATATTGGTCAAGTGTCTTAAATGTACTTTTTGACTAAGTGTTGATCATGCATATGTAACACATGTCCCAGATGACTGCAAGATGAAGTTACATTAATGTATTCTTTGTCTCTATAAACATCAACCAGTGATGTTTGACTCGTGGTAGACTCCCGAATCCCTCATGTTCTACAAGAGTCTCCACTGAGAAGAGTACTCGGCTCAGACTTGCCTAGAGAGTTGGGACTTGGAAGCTTGGCCAAACACGCAAATCTCTCCCTGATAATAACAATCCCAATCCAGAACACAAAAGTGGAACCCAGCATGGAAATGTGGCGGTTAAAACAGATTTTAAAAGGCAAAAATGGAAGCAAAAACCTTAAATTCAATGTTTAATATAAACACTCTCCCATTTCACTGTCTTATTCATTGTAAACATGACTGTGGGGAGAATTTTTATTCACAAATGTGTTTGTTAGTCTGTTAAAGAGGATGAGTTCACATTGTAGTGTTTTATTGGCTGTGTTTTTTCCATGTGAAGGACTCAAGGAGGCTGCATTGTTGCTGTGTGAAGGAGGTATGTTCATAGTCCAAGTATATGCTTCTGATATTCTTTTCTATATCATACTTCCATATTTTATTATATTTTTAGGAATCTGCTAGACTATGAAAGGTTCGGTTTTAAGATTTTTAATCAATCTGCTAGATTATGCCATACATTTATAAGGGCATGCTAATCATCTAATTCTGTCATACATTTATCAGAGTATGCCAATCATTTAATTCTGCCATAATTCTACCAATCTTGATTCTTATCCATGGTGCCTAAGTCCAAACCTAATAGGACTCTTGATCAAGCATGGGAACATTATCTCCAGGTGGATCAAAGCAAGTCAAGTGTGAATATTGTCTGGATGTTATGTTTGGGGCCATAAGCATACTAAAACACCACAAAGTGAGAATCCAATGAGAAGATGTAGTTTGTGATGGTTTCCCTGTAGAAGTCACAGCCCAAATGCAAGTTGCTTTTGATAGCATCAAAGAAACAAATTCAAGGAGAGATGGGATGAGGTTAGCATTTGCTATCACACATTGGACAAAACAACATGCTATCACAACATCTTGAACCTACAAAAAACACTGGCCACCTATGAATCTGAAGACTGAAGGAACATATTACTGGACAATAAGTGGTTTGTAACAATGAAAATGAGGAATTGATAACCCAATCATTTCACCAATATGGATCTTGTATGGAAAATAATTTTTGTTCTCTTTCTTGGTGCAATTTTTAGTGCAAACTTCTCTGCTACTAGTTACCAACATGCATATAGGAATGGTTCTGAGAACTTCGTCTTTGGGCTTGTTCATTGTTGTCTAATTTTCAAACTAGTACTTCTACCAAGTGGCAATCATAAACAAGCAATAATAAGGTGAATGGCACTTTGTTCTCAGCTGAGTATAATAGCCTATGATCTGACTGTGCATAGACAACACTCTTAAACTAGTTCTCTATCCTTAGAAAATACAAGCATAAAAAAGGATGACTCAGTTAGGCCAAGATGAGTGAATCCCAACACTCTTGTATGGGAATCACTGCAAGCCTACAAGGTCATTTAAGCCATAACATGCATATCAATACTTCCCTCTATGTCGTTGTTCACAAGTGAATGACAAGGTAATGTTGTTGAACTGTTTTCAAGATAATTGTACTAAGTAATAAACAACAACCAAACAAACTAGAATATTGTTGACCAAATTCTTATGCAAATGGACTGGCTGTAGGTGATAATATGAAGGCTTATTTTGTCAATGTTTCTCATAAACCGTGATCACTAGACTATGGATTAATTTTTGTTACCATGTGGGTGTCTGTGTGGAATTACTACAATGTACAATTTCGGGATGTTTTGCTTCATGCAAAGGGTTAACCATATGATAGCTGTTGGAGCATACTTGTGCACAGAGGAGTGTTCAAAATGCATGGGATAGTGTTGACAAATGGTTTCTCCAACAAAAAGTGCACTAGGAAATTCATTGAAGGTAAAACATTTTAGAATGCAAAACCAACGACATACTACACAATTATCAGGAAGATCAATTTAATTAACTTGGAAATGATATGCTTGGGAGTAATTTTTCAATGCTGTAGTGAATTTACAAATGCACTAGCAATGATTCCCATCAGTGACTTCAAGGAGATGGTTAACATACATATGAATTAACCCAAAAATAAATTTGATGGTGCAAGAATTAATTAACACCTGAGCAGAAACAATAAAAAAGATCCATACAATCACATAGAAATTGAATACGCCATAGAAAATAGAGATTTTTGCCCTAGAAACCCAAATTGGAAATTCAACATTCGATGGGATTTGATTCTTGCTCAAAAAATTGGTATGAAGGGTGAGCTCAGTCTATTAAAGAGGCTGAGTTCACATTGTAGTGTTTTATTGGCTGTGTTTTTGCCATGTGAAGGACTCAAGGAGACTGCATTGTTGCTGTGTGAAGGAGGTATGTTCACAGTCCAAGTATATGCTTCTGATATTCTTTTCTATATCATACTTCCATATTTTATTATATTTTTATGAATCTGCTAGACTATGAAAGGTTCCGTTTTAAGATTTTTAATCAATCTGCTAGATTATGCCATACATTTATATGGTCATGCTAATCATCTAATTCTGTCATACATTTATTAGAGTATTCCAATCATTTAATTCTGCCATAATTCTGCCAATCTTGATTCTTATCCATGGTGCCTAAGTCCAAACCTAATAGGACTCTTGATCAAGCATGGGAACATTGTCTCCAGGTGGATCAAATCAAGTCAAGTGCAAATATTGTCTGGCTGTTATGTTTGGGCCATAAGCATACGTAAACACCACAAAGTGAGAATCCAATGAGAAGATGTAGTTTGTGATGGTTTCCCTACAGAAGTCACAGTCATTAACATTTCTACTAAAAGACAAGGCTGTTTTAGAGGGTCTCAAGCACATGATTCCAGAAAATTTTCCATATGGAATAGAGATCCATCATGACAGCCTAGTATGTAGGAATTGGATATGGAGTTGTGAAAATCCTGTTTATATCTATGAGATAGGGGATATTTATGATCTGATTGACATTGCCACCTGCTTAAGTAAAACATGGAGGCTTGGAGATCTAGTCATTCAATGGCTAAGGTATCAAAAAATTTGGAAATCTCATGATGCGTTCAATCATAAAGTTAGCAGGTGGCTTTTTCTTTTAAATATCTTTAATAGGACATCCTAGGTTATTATCAATAGTGAATTTGAAGTAAGGGACCTTTAATATGGTTGATCTAGATCCAACCACTTTAGGTGTAATCCCAACTCTAGATAGGTACTAGGACAATCATTTCACTTATAATATGTATCCCTTCATCCCTACATATAATATTGAATGGAATCTATATACAAGAGTGATAGTTTCTATATACATGCTAAAGTATACAATGAATGCTAACAAGATGCAAGGCATATTTAACAAACTAGAGAGGCTACTAAGAAATGAAAAAGTGGCAAATAATTCCAAACAACCTCAAATCATAGAGTTGGAGAAAAAGGTAGTGGAAATGGGAATAATCCCACTGGACGCCACCCTTAGACATAATTTATTGAAAGAAAAAAAAAAGGTTCAAATTATCAATAATAAGCTAAAAGTGCCTACCATTAAACATATCCAGAAAGTAGAGTTGTTGGAAGTTTAGGAAGAAAATATTATATGGTTAATATTTCCCAAGAATGCAAAGTAAAAATAGAGAAGCTAGAGAAAGATATCAATGGCTTAAAACAAGAAAATTACAACTTGGTTTGTGCTAAAGGTGCTAAATTGCTTGCATTTGCAACAACTAACCCAAATGAGATTCTAGCCAACATGAACATTAAGGAAGATGAGTTGTGCAAAATCAAGGAGGACTTCCGAAATCGAGAGGAAGAAGTGTGCATTTTAAAGAACATGATAGAAAAGAGGGATGCAATGATCACTAATTTAAAATACCACAAGGCTAAGTTGTAGAAATACGTTGATCACCTCACTAAGAGGCATTCATGGAAGTCTCCCCTAAAAGGAAAAACACTTATCCTAGGATCTGATAGAAGCAATACTGACCCAAAACTACATTTCATTATTACCCAATATGAATGGAACTTGGTAGGCACTACAATTTAGGATGCCAAAAATACCTTCATAGAGTTAGAGAATAAGACATAAATCTCCATATTAGTCATGGATATTCTAAATTTCAATACTGGTGAAGAACTGGAGGTAATGGAAATAACACACATAACCAAAATCAACATGAAAGATTCAAAATTGATCACAAAGAAGAATTTGGTGCAAATATTGTACAATAAATCCATTTAGTTGGCCAAGGATGTTATTTCTCTTAAGCCATCTTCAATGAATTCCTTAATTGAGGCCTTACATCTCCTTGGGATGGAAATGGAAAACTCTATCCTAGACAACATTGTGAGTCTATAATTACCTATTGTGTAAATGATGACCTACAATTTGGAGGTATAGAAGGTGGTATTAGAGGCTAGGTTATCTTAGATAAATTGCTTGATGATTTTGGGCTACTTTCTAATATTTGCTCTGTTTTTAGAAATTTTTTTCCGTCCTCTCACAGTCGCAACAAAAACCTAGATATGTGAATTTGGGAGATGAAGATGTCTGAGTACCCAGTGGAAAATAATTGGAAGAATATTTCCAAGTTCAATGCCTTAACATCTGCTCAGTAGTATCTATTGGTTATACCTTAAGGAGATTCATGGGATTCATCATCATAGCTTCCATAAATTCTAGTTCAACAACTTCCTTAGTATCTATCTCAACAACCACTTTAGTTGCTAGCTTAGCACTTATGGTGGAGGACATATCAGTAGGAACTACAATAGTTTAATATAAACATAACATATTTAGGTTTGGTTGGTTTATTTGTTGGTAGCATAAATGGATAGTAAGAAGTCAATAAGATATAGTTGTAACAGGAAAATGTAGGAGCACTATAAGAAGGACAAAATTATCACAAGAAATGGATCACATATTTTGGAAGTAGAGTGTAACTCCTTCCAATTTTTGTTTGATCACAGAGACATTAGAATACAGAGCTTATGACTCTTTTGGTGTGTTTGGGCCAGACATATTCAAACTTTTTTCTATAGTATTATGTAATCTCTATTGTAATTTTGTATATTCTTCTTGTATCTCCATATATCTCATTCTCCAATGTAATTTCCCTGTTGATTTAATGAAATACCCTTGAGGAAACCTTTCATCCCATTCATGGGTCATGCGTGATTATTTTTCCTATGTTTCCAGTTTGTTACGAAATTTCATGATATAACCTCCATCATTAAATATGGAAAAATATAACATAATATGGACTAATATTTTCTCAAATTATCCTTTTTAAAGCCCAAAAATAGTCCTTCTAAAGTGCAATTTTTGATTCCAAAAGTGTATGTTTGAGAATGCCACTAGGGATTAGGGCTTGTAGCTTCAGGCGGATTAGGACTTGTAGATTTAGGCCAAATAAATATGATTACAACTACAGGCTGAGTTGGCCTTAGTCTCGCTGCATATCAATAGATGAAGCATATCCATATGCTTTAGATTTTATAAGGATAGTTCTTAGACATGGACAAACATAAATATGAAAGTGGACGGTCAATATTTGGTGATAGAAATAATCATGGAAGGTGCAAGTTTGGCATCATGTGGTCGTTTATGCCAACCTTTGATTCCATCATCACCTTGATAACTGGTCTTATAACCTAAATCCTAATCTTCCTTGTTCAATCTCCTACGTTGAATCTTATGGACATTCCCAATGAAAAACAAGTGTACCAGGGCATGAGTGGGAAAGTTGAAAATGATCCTAGGTCATGATATTGGTTTTGAGAAAGACTTGGAGGATGGTTATGAGTGGAATTAGTAGGAAGAATCATGGCTAAGGTTATTAATAATTATTATGTGCCATAATGGTTAGAAATAGGGTATTGGTGCTAATATGAGGTGTCATATAGTGGGTGAGCACTCTCATCTATTACTTTTTATTAGATTGTAATAAGAAATAATATAATCTTGTTATATGAAAGATTAGATTGTTTCAAAAACATGCACATGAGGCATTGAGTCGAAATATAAATGAGTGAAGGCTATGTGTAAGCCTTTTTGGATCATATAACACACAACCTCCAAGGAAAGACACCCTCCTCCTTTTCTTCCCCAAATACATCAAACCCTAATCTCTAGCCTCAAAAGGATGAAACCCTAATCCTAGAATCCAAGATGCTCCAAGACCAAGAAGCCCCAATGCCCAAGAGAGAGAGATCAAATGTACAAAGAAGAATTCAAGAAAGAATCGTCCATCTTCTCCTCTTATGCTCCACTAGGGTTTCCTCGTGAACCTTAGCACATCACTAAGAGAACACCCCAAAGAAGAGATAAAAATGAATTTGTGATGTGTTGTGATGTTTGGAAATACTCTCTCCTTTCTCTGTTTATATGAGAGGCAAGGAAGAACAACAATATAGCATAGGTCAACTTAAGCCTTACAAGCAAGCCTACTAAACATAAGTAAGCCACACTCAAGCGAAGTGCTCCACTCCTAAGTACTAGTGTTAAGCTCCAATGATGACGTCGTGCACCAACCAAGGTGATATAGCTATGCAAGGCAAGCCACACCACTCCATCTTGAGCCTTTATGATTCCATTCATCCTCCAAAGCCAAGTATTCCATTGGGGTAGCTACCCCTTGCAAGAACAAAGTCGAAGCCCTAGGTGTCCCTAAGCCATTTCAAATCTTTTGAACAAAAAACCAAGCTGCCACATGATATCTAGGGCTTGTATTACTCCACAATGCACAATGTTCCTCGTATCCTGTAGGGCATTCTCCCACTAAGAGAATCCTCCATGTGGCCATCATGCAGTAGGCCCACCATCCAAGAAAGAGATCTCAAATGCCCTAGGGAAGAACATTAAGCCAATGATCATCTAAGGTTGGCATCCTTTGAGCAAGCTATTACAAGTGTGCATATCCATCATGGTCTATCTTTCATGCTACAATCCCTCTCATACTATCCAGGGGCTGAAAATCCGCCATGTATGCCAAATTTCATGATGCATCCCAAACTTGGTGTAAACAGTTTCAGAGTAACCTAAAAGTTTAACACTTAACAGATGGTAGAATTATTTGTCTTTTTCAGTTTATAATCTAGAATCTATAACTTCAGAATTATTTGTTTATATGGTCTATTTTGTAAACATTATATGACAGTTGAGTTTGAACTGTTGACTGTATATTAGAACTCCTTGGTCATGATGCCCTGTTTCATTTCATGGTTGATGTTTTCTGTTACAGTTTGTTGATGACAATTGTTATGTTAGAAAAATATAAAAATAGAAGTGAACAACAATAATTATAGAAGACGAGATTTATGTTGTGTTACCCCCCTGTTTGCGTAGGGTGTTTACCTTCAGTTTTCATGAGGAGTTCTGGGCTATTCTCAAGGATTCTAGGTATGTAGAGGGACAAATTCTATACCATTTTTACAGCACTATGGGCAATTTTGGGTCTATTTGTGGCCTTAAATAGCCCTAAAACAACATTCATTTCTAATTCTGTGCTGATTGTGGGTAAATACAGCACGAGAGTAACAGATATGGGCATGAAAACAGCCATAAATCCCAAACCTGGCCATTATATGAACTGTTCTGAGTCTCTAAACAATATTTAGGGAGAAATTCTAGCCTCTAGGTGCATTACAGACCTCAATCAGTAGTACCAGCAGTTCTGGGCGTGTGTAGCAGCAGAAAGAAGCGTCCTATCCATATTGTGGGCTGACTTATGCAATTGAATAGTAGTTCTAGGTGTGTTTTAGCTACAAAGAATGAGCAGAAAGCCAATTCTGGGCTAATGCTGTGAGCTGAGAAGCAATTATGCTATGTTCTGGGTGAAATTTATTGGTGTCCATTGGAAACTCTGATCATGTTCCTATGTAAATGTAGCCTTATTTTCAATTCTGGGCATCCTTTAGGCATCATTTCATGTGCAGTAGTCTAAGCATCAGCTAACACGTGACTTGAAAATGATTTGCAGCAGTCTAGATCTAAAAAGAAGTTCATGGATTGAAACCTCATTGGGAAGTAAGGCTGTTGTTGGAGGGTGATTGAATAAACAAACTGCAGGCCGTCACTTTTAATCATAAATTATAGGGTTCATATGGTAGCAGCCAACAAAGCATTGATCAGTATTCCTTCTTGTGGTCTATTTGAATACTCTTGTAGATGCATTTGAAGAGTTTGCATGCCTGTTGAAGAGGTTTATTTGTTGTGCCTAGCCTTTTGAATCTTTGAGCCACCCTTGGATCACCTTCTAGAGGAGTTGCGGCCTTGCGATAACCTTATAGGGTGGTCAAATCAGTGTGTATTGCGGAGTATGGATCAGCTAAGACAAGCTTTTGTAAAAACGTCCCACTATATTTATGCTTCATTAGGGTAGCGCAGATATCCTTGGGAGGCTTCTTAGAAAGGTTTAGCATTTACCCATTGTTTCAGCAGTTAGCTTCTTCTTTGAGATGGATCGTTGCATCTTGAGTATTAATATGTGCCGAGGATTGTTGAATTGTTTTCCAATCTAGGTTTGGACGTTGCATCCTGGAGATTTACGTCTACTGCCCTGAAATCTATGCCTTTGCAAAATTTATAATTGAAGAACAACTATGGAAGAAATGGCAGCCAGCGTTCTGTTGTAAAGGCTCCTACTTATAGCACCAACAACACCTACATGCTCGACATGTTTTGGACTCTGAAGAGTTGGTAATAAGCCTCCATAGAGGAAGCCCTTAAAGTGCTGCAATCTGATTATCACATCCATGATTGGGGACTGCAGTAATCTCATGACGCAATTAATGTTCCCAGTATGGGAGAGCTTGAAAACATTATTCATGATTCACAAATCATGATTCTTGATAGTATTCACGATTGGGGACTGACAACATTCACGATTCATGACTGACAGCATTCATGATAAATTTTGACCAAGCTTTGAGTATTGTTCACTTAATTGTATGGATAATGCTGAGAGAAATTACATCAGGAAAAGTTGCAATATTCATTAACTCTAGAAACTATTTAGGCAGTATTCAATTTTTTTAGACATTACTTCAAATACATGGCATGCATTCTCAATAAAGATTACCTGATTAGGCTCAATCCATATTTGAATAAATTGGTCCTCTTCAACACTTCAGCTCTCTATCACCGTGGGTTCTCAACGCTTTTTCATTGTGAGTTCTATGTATTGTGTCAGCATGTCGGTGCTAGGGCATGAGATGTTCTCAGTCACCATTCGTCCCAGCGATTCAGTTACATGGAGTATTCTTATCTATGCCATAGAAATGTTAATTAGGGAGGTATGAGAAGCTATCGGGCATGTAGAAATCAAGGTATAGTATTATTAGCTATACCGCAGAACTCATAAACACAGGAAGAGCAGTTGGGGAGGGATGGAAGTCGGGCTTGCATACTGGGCAGAGGTTTTGTTCTTTGTTGTGCATTTTGAGGTTTTGTTCTTTGTTGTGCGTTTTGATTTTGAGTTTTTTTTATGATTTTGTGTTTTTTTTTTTATGATTTTGTTTTATTTTTTATGATTTTTTATTTTAATGTTATTTTTAGTATTTGTGTTTTTATTGTGCTTTTTACATGTGTGTTTTAGAAGGCCAAATATTTTTTATTTTTCATTACTAGAATTTAGGTATATAAATTGTAATTTTGGAGTGATGATAGCCCATAGTTTAATGATAGCCCCAAAATTTTGCGTGGTCTTTAGCTCTTTTTATGTGCCTTTCTAGAAATATGTTGATAATCTTTTCCATAATATGTCCCTATAATTTGGATAAAAGAGGGATAATCATAATGGTCCTCTAATTAGATGGATTGTTTTTATCTCCATTTTTAAAAATAGGAACAAAGAGGCTTTATGTCTAGGTTTTAGGGAAACCCTTATTGACTACTAAATTCAAGAGCTCATGGATCTAAGGGATGAGGATAGGCCCACTAATTTTTAATATTTATACTTGGTAACCTTTGAAGTACTATAAACAACAAAGAGTCATGCAAGATCCTACTAAACCTTGAAATAAAAAAGGTATGCCTACAACGATGTTTAGATGAAGTGTATGTAATACATGGACATGTATCAATTTTAAGCATGTCCCTTACGCTATCTGGAATGTAAGAAAACAAGAATATACACCACACAATGGCTATTTCTAGCTTAATAAATTGAATATGAGGTAAAAAAAAAGTGCCGTTTCAATGAAATGCGCAGAGGCTCTTACAATGACTCAAGAACATTTTGGTACTTTTTTATTTTTAGCTACAATATTATTTCTAATTTAATTATCTTTGGGTTAGGGGAATCATGTTGCGAGTTTTGTTAGTGTTATACCAAAACCAAAGCTAAAGCTCATTAATATGGGAGAGTGTGAGAGATATACACTTCAAGGTGTGTGTAAAATTCTCGACAAAATTTAAAATCAAATTATTTGAAACTGAGTTTGAAATAGCAATCATCTTAACTCTTAATCTACACCACTGAAATTGTAACCCTTCTTTCTTAATAGATACAATTACATAACTTCCTAGTGTTCCAAAAATATATCAATATATTTGTTAAAAAAGTTTTAGATCATATCTCATGAAAAGTGTAAAATGTAAGAGAATCCAAAGATTGAACACCCATCACCTATCATTTAAGTAAGTTCATAGTTTCATCTAGTGTTTACATTTCTTAAAACTTATTGAATAAATATGTATTTTCTTAACACTTTGTTATTAAACACATATTAAAAAAAAAAAAGATAGTTACCAACTTGATGAGAACTCTCCAAAGTTCTCATTTTTTAGAGGTTTCATTTAGTGGTTGTTTTTACCCTTGTTTCAAAAAGTGGTTCTAGCCATGGCACCCTTTTTTTGGGTTAAAATTACAAAATATTACAACTATGATTTATAATGTTGCTAACAAAATCCTTAAAATCAAACTCCAAATCGAAAAGAGGTGCTCAATAAGTAATCTTTTTTAGGGTTAAAATTACAATTTGTTAGAAACCATGGCGTTGAGAACTAGTATCATTGCTAACAAAACCGTAAATATTGGCACTGGAATAAAAAAGTGGTTTCTCTTTTTGGGGGGAGTTAAAATTATAACTTGTTTGAAATTGTGGCCTTCATAACCAAAACTATTGTGAACCAAAACCTCAAAATCAACATCTCAAATTGAAATGTGGTTCCATTAGTACCACCTTTTTTGTTTTGTGCTTAAAATTGAAAAGTTTTTTAAATTACGACCTCAAAACTTGACATGATTTCTAACACAATTATTTAAAAAGGAAAAAAATAATAGAAAAAAACAAACTTGGGTAAACATGTTTTAAAGAAATTAAAAAATATAAAAATGAAAATTTTAAATTAAAACATAGTTGATAAGATAATTTAAAAATAATATAAAAAAACAAAAGAAAACTCATTAATACATCATTTTTTCTTAATAAAGTTAAAAAAACAATTAAAAGAAATCTAAAGCAAAAATTTAATGAATTACAAGCAAGGAGTCCAAACTAAACTAGATTTGAAAAAAAGTGTGATAAATATTACAATAATTGTTCGAAAAATGTGACAAAGGAATATCATATTAAATATAGTTTTACCTCTAACAAACTTTCAAAGAAAAAATTGAGCATTCAGAAGGGATATCCCTTCCAAATCATGCTCTAATGTGAGCTCACCTTCTAGTTCAGCGGTTTCCTTATACTTTTCCAGTTGACCTACTTCCTGGTTGAGTTCTCTAAATATGTGAGTAATATTGACATGTTGCATCCTCAAAATTGCCTCTTTTATTAACCAAATTTGGGTTTGTGATGCAATACTCATTGCCTCACTAACATCCTAATCCACCTTATGATGACTTGTGAATCCACAACTACATATATCCCATATATTCCCATTCCCTAAGCCATCTCATGGAGGGTACTAACTTCGATAAGCTCAGCTCTGTTCTTTGTAGATATTCATATCCACAAGATGAAAGAGATATTTTTCTAGATGGATGTTGGATCCATATTTTTTCCTTGCTTGGTCCCAGGTTTCCTTGGGATACTTGCATCATAATTTGGATGGGTGAGAGGTTTCACATTTTCTCCCTTTTTGTGTTAGTGTGTGTTGGCATATCGGACACAATTCTATGAAAGAGAGGGTAAATATGAGGTGTCTTATTCTATAAGATACTTTAATTACACACAATCCAAAGGGACCAAATTATCCCAACTACCAAATCCTTGTCTTCCTCTCTTGTGAGTTATATCCACTGATTCATTTCCTATAAATTATTATCTATTGAATATATGATTGTTTTGTTGTTGAAGCCTTGTGCGATTCCAAAATCTCCTTTGAAAAGTGATAGTGAACAAACATATGCCCAAATATTCTTTAATCGGTGAGGATTGATCCTCACAACTAAGATACAAAACTTTATCTTAAATAAAAATAAAGAGCGGTTGGGGGATTCATTATTGTCTTGAGAGGAACAAACATGGTTGTATCCTTGCAATTTGTATCATTATTGTAGTTGAAAATAAGTCCCAAGAAGGGCTACTAGATGCATATTTCAGTGGCATAGTTTTGACTCAGTATCCCATCTTGTAAGAAATTCCAGATGTTTTTCTTGAAGAGTTGCATGGGCTTCCTCCCAAATGTGATTTGGTGTTATTTCTTGAACCAAATACCATATAAGTTCCCTTATTCAATGCCCATGCTTGAATTTCATTAGTTGTAGATGCATATGAAGAATTTTTTGGATTTAGAGTTGATCCAACCTAGCATGTCACCTTGGGGAACACCAATTATCTTTGTGAGGAAGAAGGATGGATCCCAGATGTTGTGTATAGATTACATAGAGTTGAATATTAAGGCCACCATATATAACCAATATCCCTTTCCTTATATCTATGGATTTTTTATTATATTAAAGGGGCCATAATGTTTTTTAATATTGATCTATGATTGGGGTATGATCATCTATAAATAAAGGATGAAAATATCATGAAAACTGCTTTTACATTTTGATTTGAGAATTGTGGGTTTGTGGTGGTTCCTTTTGGGTTGACTAATGTGCCTATAGTATTAGTGAATGATTGTGTCCTTTTCTCCTATGTTATGTTCCCCCTTAACATCTATTTATCATACCTTCTTCATTTATCCAACCCCTACGGTGTCCTCTTTTGATTTTTCCAGTCTTCCTTACCATGAATGTCCCCATAAAAGGTTTCCTATATTGCTATGTACCCTTGTTTTTCTCTTCCTTCTTAGCCTCAATATTTTTCTAATCCTTCCTTCTTCCATAATATAATATTAGAAAAAACCTTCCCTTCTTCCTTTAGGGTAACCCAACAATGCAAATCATTTCCAAATTAGGCTTGGCTTGCTATTTCCTTTCTACATTTCACCTTCCTCGTTTACTTTTGGTATTCTTCCCTTCCTATTCTCATAGAACTCCACACACATAGGGAAATATAACTAAGTTATATGGTCATTAGAAAAACCTTTAAATCATGAAGAGAACAAGATAAGGGTATCCCCACAAATCCAAGGTCCATTAGAAACAATGTCGATACAATGCAATTAGGCTTTAGACGCTATGGTTGTGCCACTCATATTGCTTCAATACATCTTTAATTCAAGTCCTTTTCATGGCCTTTGGAAACATCCCACCAACAATGTGCTCATGTAATGTATATGTTATGTATGATACCCATACATCTTCATACTCAATTATATATGGCCAGGGTTTCACTTGATTACAAGTTGTCTACAAGTAGAATAAGGAATGAGGTAATGTAACAGTATGTGTGGTTTACGAAGGCTCCATGGTTGATGTGGATCAATTTTGTTTCGGCTTTAGTTAGGCTGGGCTACCCACAACAAAATAAGCATGTTTAGTGCAAACACTATTAGTTTATAAACAAAGTAGCAGTGCATGGAAGTCAAATCAAAAGGATCCATTTAACAATCCAGAAGACCACATAGAAGCTTCTTTGTCCTTAAAAGACCAAAAGGAGCCATTTAGTAGTCCAAGGAGACAATCATGCCCAAGTTTGGACCAACAGAGAACATTGGTTATAAAGACCACAACCAGAAGTTAACATTGCTTACCCTTCCACTACAACCACTCCAGTGAGTACTTAAATTTAAGCCATGTCAAACTTCACCTATGTAGCTTGTGAATCCTCAACTTGTGTGTCCATTACTTCTCGATGCATAACAGGGACAACTAGCTTTTAGTGCAGAGAAAGATATCTGCTCAAACAGTTTATGACAAGAAAATTGCAAATTTACTCCGCAATACAATGCCAGTCTTTCTGGCGTATCTAAAGGGAGATGTTAATTTGGTCCATTTAATAAAGGAAATTGAGCAAGGAATGTGGACAAGGATGCTACAATGATCTGTCACAAGATAGGTGATATAATTTGCTTATATTCCACTAAAAGGACTATTATAATGGAACAAGCTACCTATGTTCACAAAAAAGAGAAATATGGCTTAACTGTTGCTTAAAAAATAGGAAGGAATGCTGTGACTGAAAGCATGCAGCATAAAATAATGAGTTGTTTGCAGCAACAGATAAATGCTACAAATTTATCAAATGGAGAATTCCGTTTAAATACATAATTCTGAAAATGGTGTTTGACAACTTCATGTATATGGAGACTCTCTTTTGAAAGGTGAGGAGGAGGGCGGTTGGGAACTAGGCGCATGAAAGATTTGATTTTAGGAGGGAGAACAGAGGAGGAGGGTGGTTGGGAACCTCCATCAATGGCGGCCATGACATTTGCAGAAGAGGTGAACCTGAGAACCCTAACGTGCGAGCTGAAACCCTAGAAAAGCGACTAAAAAATTTTGGTTATCCACTATGTAAATATTTGCATAAGTTCAATGAATGGTCACAAAAATAACATGACCATTTAAAATAACTTCCATAGTTTCAAAAAATAATAATTAATTAGTTTTATAATTTTTTTTTCAAAACAACACAATAATTTTCTATAAAAATGGTAAATTAAATCACTCATAACTCATTCTAAGGACACCTATAAATTAAAAAAAAAATCCTTAAACTTAATTTCCCCCAAGGACACCTATAAATTAAAAAAAAATCCTTAAACTTAATTTCCCCTAATTTGACAAATATCTTTTGAAAACTTGAAAGGCTATACGGCTAATGACATTGAAATCATCGTTTTTGCTCATTTGTCGGGAAGAGAAATTGCTTGATCGGGTAGGGAATTTCATTCATGGTTTGGAAAGCTTCACTTCATATTGCTCAATCAGGTTGGGAATTTCAATCATGGGTTGGAAAAATTCACTTCATAGCGGCGCGTGGGTATCGACCTGCATCTCCTCAGGCTCGATTTTACTGATTTTTCATAAAGGGACTTGCACAGATTAGGTTGTGTTGCATTCTGGTCAGGACGAACATTTTAGGTATTTTATCAATCTTCTGCAACAATATTTTGTTCAGCTTATTTTCCCTGTATACTCCATCCCTATAAACTTCACACAGGGTCGATTTCACTGATTTTTCATAAAGGGACTTTCACAGGTTAGGTTGTGTTGCATTCTGGTCAGGACGAACGTTTTAGATATTTTCTCAATCTTCTGCAACAATATTTTGTTCGACTTATTTTCCCTATACACTCCCTGTAAACTTCACACCTTGTATATTAATGTTGGTTCCCCTATCCTTTACTTCCCACTTCAGATTGGATGTGATATGCAACCCACTATAGCTCAAAAAATATTAGATATTAAACAACCAACACTGTTCATTAAGTTTGAGGCAGTGCTATCTTCCATGCATCCACCAAAATTCCAATCGCAGACCATGTTGTCACCTTCTTGTGGCATCATGCAAGAGGAAAAGTGGGTGTTGTCTCATCATGCAAGAAGAAATAATGATTTCGCCCTTTGAAATTTGCTACAAATATTCCATTTACCCCCGATTTCCTATTAAATTTACCATGAACCCTTCAATCACCACCAATTTCTAGTTGTAGAGGTTTTAATTAGCTAGATCGCCCCCGATTTCCATTAGTAGAGGTTTTTAACTTTGTGAATGCTTTCAGAGAAGAAAGATACTGAGTTTTAACAAAATGAACTTTTAATTCTAAGGACATGTCAACCTAGTGACTAAGTTTTGTCTTTTCCATGAAGCTCATCAAGTTTGAATGATGTCTTCTCTTCTGAGAATAGATGGGAAACTATCAAAACAATGTATCTAGAGTGCAAATCAAGCAGTTCATAAACCTTTCATAATAAGTTGGTTCCATTTTACAATATTCAGCTCCAGATTGAATTTTGTTCTATTGGCTATGTTTTGAAGCACCAATTCCAGGTTGTTTGTTAGTCTTTCTTTCTTGATGTAAAGGCAAGAATCTAGGTTTTAGGAACAGTACCCATCTTGCCAAGTTCATATTAGAAAAAAATCTGTTTACCATGTTTAACAACGGTTCAAAAGAAGAACTGTTGATGTCATTGGTTAAGTGATCTAGCAGACTACTACCTTTTGGAAGAATTGCACTTAGTAATTTTTTCCTACTTTTCCTCCTTTTTTTTCTCTGAACTAAAACTAGCCTGCAGAAAGTAGATAGCTCTTTTAAGTAGGGTGTCACTAAAATAAGATGCAAAATCTTCTGCAATCTCATGTCTCCTTTCATCACACTGTACAATGTTAAAGATTTGGCAGTAGGCATACTCATCCCAGACTAGTTCATCAACAAAATCACCAAGTCTGGTGTATACTCTTTGCATTTTTTATACAAAATTTTCCCAAGAGTGATCATAATCCACCAAAAAACCTAAGTCTTGAGTTGATATCCATCCTTGTTTCCATAAAATATGTTAGGACCTAATTCTAATCTCCTACGTATCATTACAGTTACATCTCATGTCTCTGTTAAAGACCAGTCCAAACAGACAACTGTGAACCTTACATAACTTTACATTCTACAAAAATATATTCAACCAATTTACATAACTTTATATTCGACAAAATATATTGAACCAATTTTTATAGGGATGAGCTGATATATTTTAAACCATTTTGATTGACATTTTCCCACTTATTTCTTACACAATGAAACCAAAAAAGAAGAAGGTTGTGACTGTCTAAAACATATGACATGTCATTACAAAAATCATGAGAAGGAGCTTGGCCTCACTCTATTCATTGGATTTACATCGGAGTATACTTTGTTTGGGTTGAAAGAGATAATTAATTGTCATGTGCGTGCACTCTCTCGCTGTCCAACAATATCCGTGTGAACTTCGATGATTGACCATTGAAGTGGTAATAGGGTTCCCAAATTGATTCAACGTGAATTTACCAATATCTTGTTTAGTTTGATGTGGAACCTAGAACTCATTTAAATGTTTCTTCACATGAAAACTCTTCTACCCCTACAAACGGGCCAAAGGTGGTGATTCCAGTCATTACTAAATTTGACATAGATCCCATAGCTATGACAATAGCTTCTCTTACATGTCACATAGCTAAGAGACAAATAGGAAAAACCCAATTTCATTCGAAAGGACACATCTAAAGCAAGTTGTGCCTTGTTTCTAGGCATCTTCATTACAGTAATATGTATTGGTAGGTGTTTCAAGGCATCCTTTAGCAGTTTTGATTTCTTTGAAATAAATTCGTTTACATAAAGTGGAGAATGTTCCTCACACAAAGACTCTTATTTCCATGTTGTTGGTACCAAGTCGATGACTTAAAATCCTGTTTAGTTTGATGTGGAATCTAGAACTCATTTAGATGTTTCTTCACATGAAAACTCTTCTACCCCTGCAAATGGGCCAAAGGTGGTGATTCCAATCATTACTAAATTTGACATGGATCCCATAGCTATGACAATAGCTTCTCTTACATGTCACATAGCTAAGAGACAAATAGGAAACACCATAAAAACAAAGACAATCTGTAAGCCTTTGACTGTCGGCTTTAAATTTCTTCAAGTTTGCAACATACCTCTGTTATGAAGTCAATAGACAGAGTGTGATTGGTTGCTGCAATCCTTAGCTTGCTGTTCAAATTTTCAGTTATCTGTATAATTCTAGATTTATCATTCTTGCTCTTTTGAGAGGTTTTCAGTTTTAAGCTACTTAAGGTTTGTGAGAGTGCAGATCTATGTTCCACTTTGAACTTCAAACCAAAAGTCTGCATACCTTTGTAAAAAAATTTTAATAGTCCAATTCAGTACAAGCAATTTTACATGGATAGGGTTCAAGATAAAAAAAGTAGAATTCGTTCCTTTGTAACAATGAACCAATAAAATTCATAGATAAATTCTGCAAAAAATGTACTTCATTATCTAAGGAAACGATGAAGTTAATGACCTACCTGTTCAAAGGTTACAAATTTTCCCAAGATTAGTCAAGGACTGTAAGCTAATTCAAGCCTATTTGTCATTTGACCAAATCTGGAACATTTCCACCAATCAGGCATTGAACCATAACAAAAATATTAAAAAGACCTAAATCGTGTTATAACTTCAATATACTGTTGCCTAATAGGCATCAGTCTTATTTTCATAAGTGCTAGTTCCAATTGTGTTTACCCTAATAAACATACAAATAATTATTTGAAGAATATTTGTCTTTGTCCAGTAAAAACAAGTATTGTCATTATAATCCTCTTTCTCCAAGAAAAATGGCTGTTGGCAACTATACTACACTGCTGAACTTATCCATGTACTTGTTGTGGATAGCTATAATATTTCCCTTCCATGAATTTTGAAGAACTCCCACCATCAACTTAGCACATTCTCTACATTGCAGTAAATTCCCAACAATGAATAACAGGAAAATATGTATGCAGTTGGATATTTAAGTTGTAAATTTAAAAAAAAATCAGACCTATGCTTAACATGCGATCAACTTCTTTTTTTCACCTTTTGCTTCACTCGGGGATTATGTCTATATGGTCGATGCTTAATAGGATTTGTGGTTGGATTCAATGTAATCTTCATTTCACCTATGCGCATCCTCAAACATTGTTTGTTCATCCCAGTAATCCACAATGGATGTCATCTTCGATTTATCTTTAGTTGGCAATGTTGAGTTTCTATAACTTGAGAGGATGTGCACAGATTGTTCCGATCTCTTCATGTTTTTTCTATCTTATTTCTTGCGATCCTTTCAATTCCTTGATTTTCAGGATAGGAATACGAGTTTCCCACGTTTTACAACTTTTTCATGAATAATCCTTTTTTTAAGACCTGATAATGCTTCCATCACCATATCACTAGTTGCAGAAAAAGGAAAATCTTGACATAATTGTTCATGCATCGTCTTCTAGTATCTAGTATGTCACCTTGTTTCTTTGTGTAGGTACCAATATTTTGGGATAGGGTTGATATCGTGAAATAATTGATGAGCCAAAAACTATGGATGCAGCCTATCCAAATCCCATTGGTGCTCGCATAGGTCATTGTTCTCATAAGGATTGGTCTCTCCCATGTATATTTATTTCACCATATTGGCATGCCTAAATGGATTGAACCTAATCATAAATTCCAACTAACTGGTTTCCCAACCCGGCATGTCATGTTTGTGTGTTTCCCACCATTTTGCAGGAGTCCATTTGAGTGTTGTATCCAAAACATCCATGTGATATTCCTGTATGACTAAGTCCATTTTCCTAAGGAACTGGTCTATACTATTGGTTCTATTATACCTTGGTGAATCATGTACTTCTACTCCAACCCAGTGAACTGATTTCATCATTGCACAATGTCTTGATGAGAGTCCATGTCACCCATTTGTCGATTTGTCCCACTCCTCCTTGGAATCATTTTCAAAGGACTTAATGCTTCTCCAGATTTCTAATCCCTCTAATTTTGGTTTTACATAATCTTCCCTTTTTATTGATCTTAGAAAATATTTTTTTTCCAAGACATTTCATTCCATATTTCCTTGCATTGGCTTTGTGTATCACAATTCTTAGTTTGGATATATATGTTGTGTTACCTTCATGCCATTAGTCTTGAAGGTCATCGTTTAGTTTTTCAAGTCAATTATCCCATAGTTTGCATAAGTCCATTAGATTCCTAGCAATGTTGGGTATAAATTTGTTCCACCCATGATCTCTATTGATTCAAAACCTATGGTTGTTTTGATACCTACCATATCGACTTCAATATTCTCTATACAACTAATGGGAAAAATGTGTTATAGATTTTGCATCCTCAATTGAATGGGAAAATAGATAATAGATGGATATCCCATTGCTTCCCATGACTTCTTTGGTAGGATGCTTACATTGGAACCTAAGTCCAACATCACATTCTTAATATCATAGCCATGTACTTGTTAACTAGATGCAACTCTCAAATAGTCTTGTTCCTTCACCTTTGTCACACCAATTGCAGGTTTCTTTCTAGAAATGGGGTGCACATCTCACAATCAATTTCTATAACATCATTTAGGTTGTGAAGTGATCCCCGCAACTTTTGAGTGGCATTGTCAAAGTGGAAGCATAATGAAATAAATCCCATTGCTTTTCCATTACCTAATTCTTCTCCATGAGTTTTTGTGTCATTATTCCTATACTGGTGAGACGGTCATGCTTCTTCTCAAGCTGGGGGGATTGGTATTCAACCAAACATGTCATCAACCTCCTGTTAGGTCTCTTTCTATTGGAATGGAATATACTTAGTATACTTTAGTGTTTCCTTACTAATCACTGGGAATTGTAGTCATCATTGTTCTGATCCAACTCTTCATCCTACTAGAGTAACAACAAATCCTGCTGCACTTTAGTCTTCTTTTGGTTCACAATCGATAAATTTGGTTGGCCTCGTTACACGATATTCCCATTTCATGATCAATTCAATAAATTACTCCATATTTTTTATGCTTGTGCGATAGTATGTATTGTCTAACCTATCTGTCAAGTATATAGAGCGATCTAAACTTTCTGTCAATGTGTCTATGGATCTACACTTCTCATTTTTTTGTATAGTGAACCCAAGACATAATGATTATATGTTTTTCAAGGCATCTTGTTCCATATTTTCTTGGATTTTATTTGTGTATCAAAATCCTTGGTGTGTATCTACAGGTTGTTTTACCTTCATTCCATCATGATTGAAGGTCATTGTTTAGTTTTTCAAATCATTTATCCCATAGTTTTCATAAGTCCATTCAATTCCTAGCAATTATAGGTATGAATTTTTTCTTCTTGTGATATCTATTACTTGAAAAAAATTGGTGGTTTTGACACCTCGCATATTCACTTAGACTTTCTCTACACAACTAATGGGAAAAATGTGGTACAGATTTTGTTTCCTCAACTGAATGGGAAAATAGATAAGAGGTAGAGATCACATTTCTTCCCATGACTTCTTTGGCAGGATACTGCCATTGGAACCCAAGTCCAACATCACATTATTAATATCATATCCATTTACTTGTTAACTAGATGGAACTCTCAACTAGTCCTATTCATTCACCTTTGTCATACCAAATGTAGGTTTCTTTCTAACAGTGGGGTGCATATCTCACAGTGAATTTATATAACATTGTGTAGGTTCTGAAGTGAGCCAAGAAAATTTTGAGTGAAATTCTCATCCTCCATAATATATTTTAGTAAGTGGAGCCACAATGAAACAAATTCCGTTGCTTTGTCATTACCTAATTCTTCTCCATGAGTTCTTGTGTCATTCTTCCTATACTGGTGAGATGGTCATGCTTCCTCTTAGACTAGTGGGGTTGGTATTCAACCAAACATGTCAGAAAGCTTGTATTAGATCTCTTTCTATTAAAATGGAGTATACTTAGTATAATTTAGTGTTACCTTCCTAATCACTGAGAAGTTTGATCATCATTGATCTGATCCATATCTTCCGCCTACCCGAGTAACAACAAATCTTGCTGCACTTTAGTCTACTTGTTGTTTACAATCGATAAAGTTGGTTTGTATTCTTACATGATCTTCTAATTTCATAATCAATTCAATACATTCCCACATAGTGTGGGTGCTCATTCGACAGTATGTACACCATGATATTTTGGGAGAAGTACAGCCATGGGAAAGATGGCTAATCTCATTGCAATTGTAACATCATATGGGGCCTATGCGATCACCTCCTCATATGGATCCAAATCCTATTACACACCCCCTATTCCTAGGGTTTCATCATCTACATAGTATATAGAGCGATCTAACCTTTCTGCCAAAGAATATAGGGATCTACACTTCTCAGTGCTATGTGTAATGGATCCAAAAAATACCAAGGGCAGAAACAGAAGTTAAAATAATATTTTCATTAGGAACAACTATTTCTAGGCTGGGCATGTTCATTGGAAAATTATTAACTGCAGCCTCAGACTTCTTTGTAGCTGACAGTTCAGTCACAGTAGTGAATTGTGAACCAAATATGTCTTCACTGGCAGCCACTAAAACAGCTAAAGGAGTTGAACCATAAATTCTCTCAGTAGCAGATGATGTTGAACAAGAAGATTTCATTTGCAGAGCCTCCAATGAAATGAGGCTAGTTTCTTCAGCCCGAGTGAAAGGTTTGATAGATCCAATGTTCCACCAGATTGTGCCATAGTTTCCAAATTTTGACCTGAAGATGTATGTACAAGATCAGACCTCACAGAAGTAGCATTTGATGATGATACAACTACCACTAAAACTGACGTGTTTGGCTGCTGATGTAAATTAATTGAGTGGCCATATTATCTTGCTGGTATTGCTGAGTTGGAATTTAGTTTGTGAGGACTATTGAAATCCAAAAAAAAGATTCTACAGGAGCCAAAACAAATGTCCAAATGAATACAACACCCTATTATGGATATTCTGGAAACCACAACATACATAAATCCTAGTTACAGGTCACATCTTTTATTTTTCATGTCTCTTTCTTTCCAACTTAGGCTACAAGGTACTGAAAAAAATTATTTGAATTTAGGACATTATTGTTAAGTTATCTTTAGTTTGTACAATCTAAACCATATGTCAACATTTATTGAATGCTTTTAATCTTGTGTCCTGGCTATGTATCACAGGAGCTACAATTTTGATATGTTTTTGTCATATCTTAAGGAAATTGAAGTGTGATGCCAAATATTCATTTCACTTTCATTTAATGTACAGATTGTAGAATCACATATTCATCCTGGAGAATTATGTACTAGGCAGGAATATGCCCGATGGTTTCTTTCTTCAAATTCACTGTTGTCAAGGTAAAAGTTAAGAAAAATATGGTTTTCAACAAAGAACTGAATGTGCAAAGTTTAAACCCATTTTCCCAACATATTTTCAAGAGGTCTGTATAAACTATAATCTTCTAAATATCACATGTGTAGAAGGCCAAGCAACAAGGTGTTTCGTTCAGTATACATTGAAGGTGTTACACAACTTGCCTTTGATGATATAACACCACAAAGTCTAGATTTCCGTTATATTCAAGGTTTGAGTTTCTCTATTTATGATTTTGATTGTAGGGATTGGTGATAAATTTATAATAGGTATTTAGAAACTACATTGACTTTTATGAAAGCTTGATTGAGTCAGGTCTGGCAGAAGCAGGGATTATACCTAGTAAGTTATCTAATGACGTAACATGTAGCACAATGACAAAGAGCAGAGTCACAGTTGTAACATGTTTTACCCAGACAGGTAATGCATAATTTTGGCAAGCTTTTTCATCTATTTTTGTGAGCTATCCTGTCAAAGAAATGCAATATCTGGATTCATTTCTCACCCACTGGTCTTTTTTCTTCCTTCCTACAGTCCTTTATCACGAGTGGACCTGGTGACCTGGAAAATTATTGTAGAACACAATCGCTTACCACAAATTGATAAAAGGGTATGAATGCAATGATAATGAGCCAAAAAATTGGTTATAGCATGCACTTATATGTTAAAATTTTGCACAGATAATAACAAATGTTAATATCAACAATTACTACACAAATATTCATGCACTCTAGATAGGATTTTAAAAGAATGACCTGTTAGCAGTCCAGACATTAGAGAATAAATCTGGGTTCCTTGATGTTCAGGGAATTCGCAAAGATGCATGGCCTGCTATTTTTATTGATGCTACAGCAGGAGATCAAAGTATTACACAAAGAGCATTTGGTGAGTCAACTTTTACTTGTAAAGGCATAGGGATCTTAGCTATAAATAGTTAAAATGAAGTATATGAGTCAGCTAGGTTCCTTTCAAGGGGTTCAATTGTGTTTCATTTAATTCTAGAGGTAGAAAGCATGTCCTCTGTGTCCTTTGTGTCCCATGTCATCGTGTCATGTGACTTAGATAAAAAGGAAAACCTGCCCATTCACTATTTCAATAATTTTTGGTCATAAGTAGGATTAATAAATCAGATGGATAGTAAATGAATGAATGTTGTGGGTCAAAATAAACTCCAGGTTTAGTAAAATTGGTAACAAAGTCAGTGTGGGTCATCAATAGGCTTCAAGTTCCAAATTTTAAAGACCATCTAGACATAATGGTGAATTAATTCTAGTTATGGACAAATTAATGACTTCCTCGTGATACAAATCACAAATGAAGGCCCCTAAATGGTTGTTCAATGATGGAGAAATGAAAGACAAAATGGAAAAAATAAGGTGAAAAGAGGGGCCTTCTGTTAGTCTCCCAGGGCATTTGTGCCTTGCCAAACGAATGGATAATGTTGGAAGCTATATGGGTAGGACATGCCATGAGTGGCAATGCACCTTTGCATATTTCAGTTAGTCATGGTATTCAAAATGTCATTGATGCAAATAATACAAAATTTCTTTCCAGTATCTATGACATAGCTGGTGTAGCTAAAGCTTTTAAATCTCTGGCTTGAGTGTTCTGTAACATAATAGGGTACATGATGTATGGAGGAACCTTTAGAAATGCCCATGAGTATGTGAACAATCCCATAGGTGACAAGCATGGATCACATGTATAGTGGAGCCTTTGACATGGTATGTAACCTCTTGTTCTTTCCTGCACATAAGGTATGCTCCTAAAAATGTGAAAATAAATAACCCAACACATGAGGTCGGCCCAATTCAAAAATTCCAAATAAAAATAAAAATAAAAATTTTGACAAGTCGAATCCATAAAAATTCATAAAAAATGTGTATAAATAGAGACAATGAGCCTCATTTTGGAGTGTGGAATTTCGAGAGTAGTGGACTGAGATTTTTTGGGTGATTGAGGCTGTGGACTGAGGAAATTCGAAGGAGAAGTCCAAGCATATACACATACACAAATGTTTGGAGAAGGATAACATATTTTGGGTTGGTGTTGGAGGCTTTTCTACACATGATGCAATCCCGAATGTTTTGCAGCATGCCCAATTTTTTTGCAGCAGTCCTGAATTTTGTTTGCAGCAACAGAATGAGGTGATCTTGGTGGTGACCAGTGCGGCAAGTGTCTTAAAAAAACAAATTGGGTGTTTTGTTTGTAGTTCTAACAAAGGAAATTTAGAATACACCATTCAAAGCATGCATGAACAGTCTTAACTTGGAAGTGTTAAAATAGTCTGATTTCATGCTTGAATGAGGGTGAAGTTTGACCAATATATATAGTCTTGAATTCACACAGTCATCAAAAGTATGAATTTCCTTTCGTTCCTAAATAGTTCAAGTTTTTTATTCCTTTCTCCACCGAAGTTGATGGTCAATCTATGTTGCAAACAATCCAAGTTTTGACCAGCATATACTTACACAGTTGCAAGATTGATGATGCATACACAGTCCTAGTGGTGACACTATTGGAGGCTTATCCATAGTGCAAAGTCCACAGTTCAAAATTGATACTCATTCACACAGTATGAATCAATGTAAGATGCATGATGATGAGACCTTGATTATCATACCTTGAAATGATAAAAGTAGACCTTGATGTGATGATGATGAGGGAAAAATTCCTTGGGTCATATTCTACTGTAGCCATACGCATCCCAACATTTTCTTCAAGATTAAACAGTTAGGTCCTCTACAGCAGACCAACACAGCCCAGTATGAAGATGATGCAAACCTAATACATATTCTATAATGGTGATGAGCATGCAATCCTATGATTACATATGTTGATGATGCTACCCTATACACGATGTACACTATGATGGTACCCTATATATGATGCATATACTTTGATTATCATGCATACAAAACATGACAGCCCTAGGATGATGATTGCGCCGAGAGGCGCTTTACAGCCCAGTATGGGGGAGATCTTGTCACGTGATGTAACGTGATGTAACGTTACTAACATGTCGGAAAAAATTAATAGTGAAAGTGAATATTATGGGGGAGATCTTGTCACGTGATGTAAGGTTACTAACATGTCGGCAAAAAATAATAGTGAAAGTGAATATTATGGGGCAGATCTTGTCACGTGATGTAACGTTACTAACATGTCGGCAAAAAATAATAGTGAAAGTGAATATTATGGGGGAGATCTTGTCACGTGATGTAACGTTACTAACATGTCGGCAAAAAATAATAGTGAAAGTGATAGTGAAAGTGAATATTATGGGGCAGATCTTGTCACGTGATGTAACGTTACTAACATGTCGGCAAAAAATAATACTGAAAGTGAATAGTATGGGGGAGATCTTGTCACGTGATGTAACGTTACTAACATGTCGGCAAAAAATAATAGTGAAAGTGAATATTATGGGGGAGATCTTGTCACGTGATGTAACGTTACTAACATGTCGGCAAAAAATAATAGTGAAATTGAATATTATGGGAGAGATCTTGTAACATGATGTAACGTTACTAACATGTCAGCAAAAAATAATAGTGAAATTGAATATTATGGGAGAGATCTTGTAACGTGATGTAACTAACATGTCCGCAAAAAATAAAAGTAAAAGTGAATATTATGCAAGAGATATTGTAATGTGATGTAACTATTTGTAATATTGAAGTAACTAATGTAAAAAGTAGTAAATATTGTTTGAAATACACTAGCTATATTAATACACCAAAACAACAAAAATATTATAGAAAAAAATTAATTATACTTTCCGTGGAATACAAAAGAGCTCCTGAGATTGTTTCAGTGTGTTCTTGAATGGCTCGATCGCCAATCAATGGCACCGTAGGGCGTGTCTGGATCAATGGCTGGATTCCCACGCAGACTTTAGCAAGGTGTTCTTGACAGGTGACAGTGCTGGAGCCAACATCGTGTAGGAGTTGGGCATCCATGCGAGTGAAAGGACTTGGATTGCTCTGTGTTTACAGGGAGCCATTTTGGTTGACCCTTACTTTTTTGGGGAAGAAGCAATAAGATGCGAACTTGGGGCGAAGGCGGAAGTGAAAGGTTTCAATAAGGCTGTGAATGCAATATGGAGTATTTCTCTTCCTCAGTGAGCGGAAAGAGACCACCCATTTTGCAACCCATTTGGACTCCGTTCACCCGCTCTGTCCAGTATGGTCTATCCTCGACTCCTGGTATTTGTGGCAGGGAACGATCTCCTGAGAGATCGTGGAATTTTGTATTACGAATCGCTGAAAACAGCCGGTAAAGATGTCGGTGAAAACCACGTGTTTTAGCTCAATCTGATAATGAGAGTATTATGCGATCCTTACGTTGAAAATCATTTCGGAATTCAGGCATTCGTCCTTCTCTGATGACTGTAACAAACCCACCCATAATCTTTCGGTATGCAGAGCAAATCAAGTATCTTCAGGTATATACATTGTTTGTTGTGGAATTGTGAAATATACATGGTAATATCTAGCTTTACCATTAGTTAATAATAAAGAAATTGGAGTGCGTCCTTTTATGCAATCTGATTCTGTTTATGTTGACATTTTGCATTTATTTGGCTTATTTTTTTATAACATTCTTCTCTGGCATGATGCTACATTCAAGGAGTTCACGAAATCAATTAGCTATTTCCCAGAGTTATTTGATGAGACGCTCTCCAATATCATTTCTCTAATATTATAATTTCTTATGGAGTTATAGATATGGCTCCATACTGTTAAGAAATCAGAAATCAATGTATATTTTTCCAAATATAAATTTTTTATTTTTTTATTATATTGTTATATTTAAACTATTTATTTTTAATTTGGATTAATGGGATTTAAACTATTCATTTTAAATTTGGATTTATGGGATTTGTGGAGGTGTAATTTTTTTTTAAATTATACCTTAAAAAATTGGATCTCTCATGAAATCCAAATTTATAATAAATTTATATTTATTTTATTTTTTTAATTTTTGGATTTATAAGATTTATGGAGGTGTATTGTTTTTTTAAATTATACTTTAAAAAATTGGATCTCTCATAGAATCCAAATTTATAATAAATCTATGTTTATTTTTATTTTTTTTATTTTTGACTCCAAAGGCCCCTTTACAACCGAGTATGGGGGAGATATTGTAACATTATGTAATGTTAATCTTGTAAATCTAGGCCATAAAAAATATAAAAAATTAATTATCGGTTTAAAAAATGTCTTAACATAATATGGGGGAGATGTTATTATGTTCCTACTTAACAAAATAATAAAAAATAAAAAATTGAATTAACCGCAAAAATGTTGGTCGTCCACATGGTTTTAAAACCATGTGCAAGGCCTCCTAAACAAGGGATGGTTGTATTGTACACGGTTTTGGAGGGCCTTGCAAATGGTTTTTAAACCATGTCCAATGCCACCTAAACAACCCATGGTTTTATTGTACATGGTTTAGGAAGTTGTTGCAAATGGTTTTAAGACCATGTGCAAGGCCTCCTAAACAACCCATGTTTTTAGGAGAGCTTTGCACACGGCTTTAAAACCATGTATGGGGGAAATGTTGTAATATTCTTTCCTAATAAAATAAAATAAAAATATAAAATATTACATGTCCGCCATAAATAGTATTAAATATTAATATTAAGTTGATAGTTGAGTGCAATACTAAAGAAGAGGTCTGCACCTCCAAATATTTGATCCCTCTCGGTGCTTGATAGAGCCTAGGATTTGGATCTATGCTGGTGACTAGAATACACTGTCAAGCCTGAAAGTGATGTCCAGTGGTGAAGAATGCAGTGGCATGTATACAGTGTATGTATGTATAGTGAAGTAGACTGTAGTGTATGAACAATGATACATACAATGGTGTATGAACAATCATGAAGATGCATATGCACACTATGATGCTGATTATTTATGATGATGATGTATGCATGATGATGCATGCTAATCTATGATATATGTCTTGTTAACTATGATGGCACCTTGTACATGATGATGTGATGGTACCCTATTATGTTACAGACCTTGATGGAGGATTTGAAAACCTTGGGAATTGTTATCCAAACAATTGCATTGTAATTTTGGAGATTGACATAGTATGTGCGATTGAAGCAGTTAGTAAAGATGAGGGTAAACTATGGAGGTTGGGTACAAATTCATCAAAAAAATGAGCTACTTACCAGAAATCCTAGCATTACCGGTAAATGATATCTGAGGAGTGTGGGCATAAACTTCTACTATCTACTGGAATTCTGATCCATAGTGATCTAATACAAATGCCTCGAAAGGATAGACCTAAAGAGTAAAATATCTTGGGGAGAAAACATATATCATACAAGAATACTTTAAATTTCTTGGATGGAAATCTTGAAAAATGACAAGTAGGAACACTTGGTTGGGTAAATCTAGGAGAGCTATTGACATGAGAAATTGTATCAAGAGACGCTAACCAGCATCCCATTGGCACACCTGCAATCACTAAAGAAGCATGCCAACTGTCACCAAAATTTTATCACAAAATAAGCATGTACTTTTAAATAAAAGGATAAGATGTGAGTTTGTCAAACAACTGGACTTCATCAACAATTGTGTAATACTAAAAGGTCGTTCCAATAGTTGGCTGATTAGCTGTCAATTCAGCCTGGGCCAGGTGGTGGAGAGTAGGAGTGTTATCCTCAATTCAAGTTTCTCACAACATTTTACTAATCAGAAATATTGGTATATTGATTTTGTTGAGGACAAATCCAACTCTAATTCTGTATTCGAGTGGTGGAGAAAATGCAGAGTTGAGAAGTGAGAAAGTTCAGATGAGAGGTAAGAGGTTGTTATTTATGACTATGTCCCTGGTTCACAGAAGAAAATTATTTTTTGTTAGTTGGATAATGAAGCATAGCCCACAATTCAATGTTTTCCTTTAGTAATAATCAAATTTTAATTGCTGACAAGAAGTGCAAGAAGATGATTTATAAGTGCCAAAGATCATGTTTTGTTTCAACTGGTGGATGGTAAAAAAAAGTTGGTAGTTAGCAGATTCATTATGCTTTATCTATTCATTTTCATGAAAGAGAGAAAGACACTTAAGGATGGTGAATAGGAGGCAATGAAGTAAAATGGTGCTTTCTCAAAGAAGAAAACACAAAACTTTGATATCTGGAAGTGCCAAGATGTTGAAAATTTGATATTTTGGAATAAGCTGCAAAAGGGTTAAACGGGTTGTTTTTATTTAGGGAGTATAGGGTGGTAACCAAGCTGAGTAACCAAGGATATAAGCCAATCCAAGTAGCCAAGTGAGTAGCTCTGGATCCAAATCCTTACTAGTCAGCTATGGAAGTGGGGGAAAGGGTCCAAGGGCATTCCTACCCATCAGAGGGAAACTTTCTTTTTGTTCTACAACCTCTCCCTCCTGGCCTGTAACCCTAAAACGAGAAGGTTTCGAAATATGTACATCCTCCCCCACAAAAAAACCATGGATTCTTTGGGTTTTATATAATTTTTTACGCGGGTAATGAGTGCTCAGGATAACCCATTGAAATGAAAAGTTACACACATATATATAGTCTGAGTTCGAGTTTAGCTCCACAAGAAACCATAACCTGCAGTGCTGAGAAGGAAGCATATGTATTGGACAAAGTTGAAGATACTTACTTGGGGGTTACTACCGAGTTGGCCAGGAAGCCTTTAGGAAAGATTTCACAATTGTCTTGTGGGGATCATTTTCGACTATAAATTAGCAGTAACAAAACATAACCTTTGAATATGGGATGAATCTAAGGGTTGAAATACATTTTTGGGCATGTTTCAGTCTTAAAAGGTGATGAATAACAACATTAAACTAGCTTTGGTAAGTTCTAGTCCAATTTTGATGGTTAAAGCTCCAATTTTGGGCATGAGCAGGGATGGTAAGAGAACTCAGTTATCATTTACAAACTATTTGGAGGGGTTTTGAGTGCATTGTGTGCCCTAGAATAACAATATAAAAATTTGATATATCCTTTTGAATTAGAAAAGGTGACAAAAGTATAAACAATAGTCATAAAATCCTTAAAAAATCCAGGTTTGATGTGTGTTAGGGATTCATGTGTATGAAACGAAAGCCCTATAGGGGGTGATTTACCTATGTGACCATTCATGCCTTGTTTGGAGTATTGTTAAACCTGCGCAGGGCACACATGGCAAGTTTGGATAGGTTTTCATGGTAGATTGTGAAGCAATTGTTGTAGTAGCATTTGGATCCTTCAGTCAAGTTGAATCCTTGAATCATTACACAAGTGGAATCCAACAAAGCGTTTGCTCTAGGAATTTAACTTAATAAAGGTGCACAATATGCAAGTTTACGAGAAGTTTTGGAGCTTTGGTCTCCTTTTGTTCAGTATATGTGACTTCAGGGAATAAAATTATAGAGATAACCAACAGGTTTTCTAGTTCTTCTCATAGAGATGAATATTTCAATTTGGAAATGTCCTATATGCTTGGAGGGGAGGTTGGATGAAACTAGTAAATACTTTTTTGTTGCTGTTTGAAAAGGCTTAGCTTTATAAGTCAATATAATGTACAAAGAGTAATCCTTTACATCATTGAATTTCCCCTTACCACCACAATGAGGAAGGCAATCATATCCAACTCGGTTGTAATAGTAGATGACACAATGTACTCTCCTAGAAAGGAATGAAATCTAACTCCAACTAGATTTTTATCATGGTGTAATGTATTTGATAACAATGTGGCTGTGTTAGATGGAAAACTACCTTATGAAAGCTAACATACATTAGCTTTACTGATCCTGCAATGTTTTAAGAACAAAAACTAACTCTAGTTAGATTTCCATCATTGTGCATTGTGATTGATGACAATGTGGTTGTGCTAGATGAAAAGCTACATTATAAAATCTAACACACATTAGATTTCACTCATCGTGCAATGATTTAAGGACGAAAGCTAACTCTAGCTTGATTTCCATCATGGTGCAATGTGATCAATGATGATGTGTTGTGTTAGATGGAAAACTACGTTATGAAAGCTAACACACATTATCTTTCACTCATTGTGCCATGTTGTTAGAAGGAAAGCTAACTCCAGTTAGATTTGCATCATGGTGTAATGTATTTGATGACATTGTGGCTTTGTTAGATAGAAAATTACCTTACAAAAGCTAACACACATTAGTTATTACTCACCATGCAACGTTTTAAGAACGAAAGCTAACTCTAGCTAGATTTCCAAAATGGTGCATTTTGATTAATGACAGCATGGTTGTGTTATATAGAAAACTACATTATGAAAGTTAACACATATTAGCTTTCACTTATCTAGTTTCCATCATGGTGCAATGTGACAATGTGGTTGTGTTAGATGGAAAACTACCTTATGAAAGCTAATACATATTAGCTTTCACTTATCGTTCCATGCTGTTAAATTAAAGCTAACTTCAACTAGATTTTCATCATGGTGTAATGAGCTAACACACATAAGCTTTCATTTATAGTGCCATGTTGTTAGAATGAAAGCTAACTCCAACTAGATTTTCATCATGGTGTAATGTATTTGATGACAATGTGGTTGTGTTAGATGAAAAACTACATTATGAAGGCTAATAGACATTAGCTTTACTCACCGTGGAATGTTTTAAGAATGAAAGCTAACTCCAGCTAGATTTCCATCATGGTGCATTGTGATTGATGATAATGCGGTTGTGCTAGATGACAAAATACACTATGAAATCTTACACACATTAGATTTCACTCACCATGCAATGATTTAAGGACGAAAGCTAACTCTAGCTAGAATTCCAGCATGATGCAATGTGCTTGATGACAATGTGGTTGTGTTACATGGAAAACTACCTTATGAAATCTAACACACATTAGCTTTCACTCATTGTGCCATGTTGTTTAAAGGAAATATAACTCCAACTAGATTTCCATCATGGTGTAATGAGCTAACACACATAAACGTTTCATTATAGTGCCATGTTGTTAGAAGGAAAGCTAATTCCAACTAGATTTCCATCATGGTGTAATGTATTTGATAACAATATGGCTGTGTTAGATGAAAAAATACCTTATGAAATCTAACATACATTAGTTTTATTAACCATGCAATGTTTGAAGAACGAAAGCTAACTCTAGCTATATTCCCATCATAGTGCATTGTGATTGATGATAATGTGGTTGTGCTGGATGGAAAACTACATTATGAAAGCTAACACATTAGATTTCACTCATTGTGCAATGATTTAAGGACAAAAGCTAACTCCAGCTAGATTTCCATCACAGTGCAATGTGATCAATGACGATGTGTTGTGTTAGATGGAAAACTACCTTATGAAAGCTAACACACATTATCTTTCACTCACCATGCCATGTTAGAAGGAAAGATAACTCCAGCTAGATTTGCATCATGGTGTAATGTATTTGACGACAATGTGGCTGTGTTAGATAGAAAACTACTTTACAAAAGCTAACACACATTAGCTATTACTCACCGTGCAACATTTTAAGAACGAAAACTAACTCTAGCTAGATTTCCAAAATGGTGCATTTTGATTGATAACAATGTGGTTGTGCTAAATGAAAAAATACATTATGAAAGGTAACATATATTAGATTTCACTCATTGTGCAATGATTTAAGGTTGAAAGATAACTCTAGCAATATTTCCATCATGGTGTAATGAGACAATGTGGCAGTGTTAGATTAAAAACTACCTTATGGAAGCTAACAAACATTAGCCTTTACTCATTGTGCAATGTTTTAAGAACGAAAGCTAACCCAAGCTAGATTTTTATCATGGTGCATTATGATTTATGACAATGTGACTTTGTTAGATAGAAAACTACACTATGAAAGCTTACACACATTAGATTTCACTCACCGTGCAATGATTTAAGGATGAAAGCTAACTTCAACTAGATTTCCAACACAACGCAATGTGATTAATGACAATGGGTTTGTATTACATGAAAAAATACCTTATGAAAGCTAATACACATTAGCTATAACTCATCATGCCATGTTAAAAAAAAATCTAATTCCAACTAGATTTCCATCATGGTGTAATGAGCTAACACACATAAGCTTTCCCTTATAGTGCCATGTTGTTAGAAGGAAAACTAGCTCTAGCTAGATTTTCATCATGATGTATTGTATGTGATAACAATGTGGCTATGCTAGATGGAAAACTACTTTATGAAAGCTAACATACATTAGTTTACTCACCGTGCAATGTTTTAAGAAGGAAAACTAACTCTAGTTAGATTTTCATCTTGATGCATTGTGATTGATGACGATGTGATTGTGCTAAATGAAGAACTACATTATGAATGCTAACACACATTAGATTTCTCTCACTATGCAATGATTTAAGGACAAAAGTTAACTCCATCCAGATTTCCAAGATGGTGCAATGTGTTTGATGACAATGTGGTTGTGTTACATGGAAAACTACCTTATGAAAGATAACACATATTAGCTTTCACTCATTGTGCCATGTTGTTAAAAGAAAAACTAACTCCAGCTAGATTTTCATCATGGTGTAATGTATTTGATGAAAATGTGGTTGTGTTAGATGAAAAACTACTTAATGCAAGTTAACATACATTTTCTTTACTCACCGTGCAATGTTTTAAAAACGAAAGCTAACTCTAGATACATTTTAATCATGGTGCATTATGATTGATGCGAATGTGATTGTGCTAGATGAAAAACTACATTATGAAAGCTAACACAGATTGTGTTTCACTCATCGTGTAATGATTTAAGGATGAAAAGTAACTCCAGCTATAATTCCATCATGGAGCAATGAGATCGATGATGATGTGGTTGTGTTAGATGAAAAACTACCTTATGGAAGCTAACACACATTAGCTTTCACTCATCATGCCATGTTGTTAGAAGAAAAGCTAATTCCAGGTATATTTGCATCATGATGTAATGTATTTGATGACAATGTGGCTGTGTTAGATGAAAAACTACCTTACGAAAGTTAACGCACATTAGCTATTACTCACCGTGCAACGTTTTAAGAACAAAAGCTAACTCTAGCAAGAATTTTCAACATAGTGCATTTTTATTGATGACAATTTGGCTGTGTTAAATAGAAAACTACATTATAAAAGCGAACACACATTATATTTCACTCACCGTGCAACTATTTAAGGTCGAAAGATAACTCCAGCTAGATTTCCAATACAGTGCAATGTGACAATGTGATTGTGTTAGATAGAAAACTAATCCGGCTATGTTGTTAGGAGCAAAGCTAACTTCAACTAGATTTCCATCATGGTGTAATGTATTTGATGACAATTTGGTTGTGTTAGATGGAAAACTGACTTATGAAAGCTAACAACAACTAGATTTCTATCATGGTGCATTGTGATTGATGACAACCTGGTTGTTTTAGATGGAAACTACATTATGAAAGCTAACACATTAGATTTCAATCATTGCGCAATGATTTAAGGACTAAAGCTAACTTCAGCTAGATTTTCATCATGGTGTTATGTATTTGATGACAATGTGACTCTTTTAGATAGAAAATTACCTTATGAATTCTAACACACATTAACTTTCACTTACTGTGCAATGTTTTAAAAACAAAAGCTAACACTAACTAGATTTCCATCTTGGTGCAATGAGCTAATGCACATTAGGATTTCATTCATCGTACAATGCTTTAGGAATGAAAGCTAACACATTGTTAAAAAGAAAGCTAATTATAGCTAGATTTCCATCATCATGTTATGTATTTGATGACAATGTGATTGTTTTAGATAGAAAGCTACATTTCGAAAACTAACACACATTAACTTTCACTCAACCGTGCAATCTTTTAAGAACAAAAGCTAACTCCAGCTAGCTTTCCATCAGGGTGCAATGAACTAACACACATTTGCGTTCACTCATCATGCCATGTCGTTAGAAGGAAAGCTAACTCCAGCTAGATTTTCATCATCGTGTAATGTATTTGAGGACAATATGACCGTGTTAGATGAAAAACTCATTTATGACAGCTAACACACATTATCTTTTACTCATCGTGCAATGTCTTAAGAACAAAAGCTAACTCCAACTAGATTTAAATCATGGTGAATTGTGATTGATAACAATGTGGGTGTGCTAGATGGAAAACTACATTATGAAAGCTAACACACATTAGATTTCACTCACCGTGCAATGAGTTAATGACGGAAGCTAATTCCAACTAGATATCCATTGTGGTACAATGTGATTGATGACAATGTGGTTGTGGTAAATGAAAAAATACCTTATGAAAGCTAACACACATTAGCTTTCTCTCATCATGAAATGTTGTTAAAATAAAAGATAAATCCAGCTATTTTTCCATCATGGTGTGATATATTTGATGACAATGTGGTTGTTTTAGATAGAAAGCTACCTTATGAAAACTAACACACATCAGCTTTCAATCATCGTGCAATGTTTTAAGAACGAAAGCCAACTACAGCTACATTTTCATCATGGTGCAATGTGGTTGTCTTAGATTTAAAACTGCATTATGAAAAACTAACACACATTACCTTTTACTCACGGTGTAATGTTTTAAGAATGAAAGTTAACTGTAACTAGATTTTCATCATGGTGCTATGTAAATGATGACAATATGGTTGTGTCAGATGAAAAACTAATTGATGACAATGTGGTTGTGTCAGATGAAAAATTACCTTATGAAAAGTAACACACTTTATCTTTCACTAACTGTGCAATGTTTTAAGAATGAAAACTAACTTCAGCTAGATTTTCATTGTAGTGAAATGTGATTGATGACAATGTAGTTGTGTTAGATGGAAAACTTCCTTATGAAAGCAATCACATGTTAGGTTTCACTTACCATGCCATGTTGTTAGAAGGAAG